>PVJX010044370.1:0-13225 GCA_004027295.1 Dolichotis patagonum
AAAGCAAAATTCAGGCACAAGCACAACCTTCCTTAGTAGGAACCTTTGCATACCGTGTTTTGCAGTTAAATGACCATTCCACAGTAATTATAATTAGGACTGGGATATTAAAAAGAATCAGTTTGCCAAAATGAACTAGAAAACCGTAACATTTCTTTAAAAAATGAAAAAAAAGATGAAAAGGCCAGCCGGGGACTGAGGAGCAATTTGGGGTTATGCTGATGCTCTGGGCTGGCAGCGTCTCTGGGCAGCAGAGTTCGTGCAGCTGGAGCAAGGTTGCACCCTGTATTTTCTCTTTCCACTTGGATAGAAATGGAGGTGTTGGGCCTGTAATCTGGTCTTTGCCCAAAGCCAAGTTAGTGTTATGCAGCATTTCTGTTTTGAACACATTTGTCCTTATTTTCCCTTTTCTCTGCTTACCCACTAGAAGGGAAAAAAGTAATCAGAGGTACTGCTTGGGTGGAGCCCTCTTTGGTTGCAATGCCCCAGGGTTTTCTAGGTTAACAAATTAGAGCTTTTCGTCAGGGTGAATGGGGTGGCCTGCAGCTGCTCTCCGGCCTTCTCCTGTTTCTCCCTCCATTCCCACTCCCAAGGAGAAGGCAGAAGCCCATTTGCTAGGGACAGGCTGGTTTGGGGACTGTTGACAACAGCTGTGTCTTTTAGGGGAGGGGAGGTACCAGCATATTCTTGGAAGGTGTGGGATGGAAACTAGACACCTTGTGGTTTGCTGCTTTTGTACGGCAGCTCAGCGTGCCTCGGAGCTGGACACACTGGGGTGTGTGTGGGGTGATGGGGATGAAGATTCAGGGCGGGCTGGAAGGGGGAGGAGGTGAAACCTTGGGAGCCATCCAGCAATAGCCAGCAAACCAAGGACACGGAGACGAACCCTTTGGCTTCTGTCCTCATACTCCATGGGTGGAATAGAAAGGACCCTGGTCAGATGTGTGGGAGTGTGGAGAGACCAAGTAAGCCAGTGTGATTACCCCTGCAGGAATAAGATTCTCAGGCCTGGCTGCACCTCTATGCTGGGGGTGTGAGAGACAGTGCAGAAAGTGGGAGGTTTTTTGTGTTTGTGCTGGAGTTTATTGAAAAACAGCTGCCCTCTTCTATTTCCCTCCCCACCCTACCACACTCCCTCCTCATCCTTCTCTGTGTGGCAGGATATAACTATGCTGTAAACTTTGGCGGGGGTGAAGCATGTTAACACTTGTTAATACTTTTTCAAACAGCAACCTTTTTTTTTCTTCCTTTGGCATGAAGGTATTCGTTTTAAAACTGGGGGAAAAAAAGGATAAGTAAAGATTGATATAGTCTTAATTCTAGAAGTGATTCAAGCTGATCCAGAAAAGGGTCAGAGTTTAGTGGTTTGAACATGAAAGCCAAATGAGACAATAAGGTACTGAGCCAGCTTTGCAAACTGGCCAGTGCATGCTTGGACTTGAAAGCATGTTTGCGCTCTTCCGTTGTTATCATAACCTCTTGAACAGAAGACGCCTTCTGAAACGACAGTAAATGCTTTTCTGTGGATAAGTTTATGACCTAGTTTTTGACCAGGAGCACTTAGGGGGATTGAACGGCCGAGCGAAGAGCAAGAGAGCCTAGACATCATTGGCCAGAAGTTCTGTGCAAATCAGGAGCTCAGAGCTAATTGGAACCCTGAGACATTCAGCAGCAGCTTTTTTTGGGGGCGAACTTTTGCACAGTAGATTTCTAGAGGCTCGTTCTCCTCAGAATTGTTTGCAAAGCAGTTCTTTCCTGGTGCTTGCTTCATTCTCCTATTTTCAGAAGGGCTGTTTGCAGTGACTGAGGGAGTTGTGTGGCCAGACTAGCTATGACCTCGAGGTTCTTGGAGCTTGCCACTCCCTACCCCCCACCCAGGATATGGGGGCGCAGATCCAGACTCCAAGGGTCCTTGAAGCTGTCTACCCCAGTAGGCTTGCTCCATACTTGAGACCTACAGTGGAGGAACAGAAACCAAGGCAGATGTTACAAAAAGTGTTTCTTCTGCTCTTCTCCTCCCTGGTAAACTGCATGCTTGGCCTCCTGCCTGGCTCCAGAGTCTCTGTGAACTATTGGGCCCAGTCTTAGCCTCCCTGTCTATACTCGGTAAAATCTAAACTGAATTTCTTGTTCCACTCAACAACTGTTCTTACATTTTTGGGGAAAAATTATGAGAAGTGGATTGAGATGTATCTAAAATTCTCTAATGATATAGACCTTGGGGCCTAGATAACAAATTCTGTTCTTGCTCTATCTCTCTCCATTTACAAATGCTCCTTTCTGCTTATTCTCCCAGTTGTACTTGCTTTTACAGTGGAAAACAAGCCTCCTTGTTTTCCACTGTAGATGTGTTTCAGACAGTGAGGTCACTACCAACCTGGAATGCAAGTGAAATTGTATAATCAAAAGGCTCAAAATTAACATCAAGTATCAATGCATTGGTTGCTCTTAACCAAAGTTACTTAAATAATGAAGATTACAGAAATTTCATTTTCATGTTATACATTTCTATTTTAAGAATGCACATGTTGTATCCCTTGAAAAATGACACTTGTCTCTATTCTTGTTGATATGGACACATGAAATCTATGCAAAAAGTTCTTTAATTGGGAGAGAAAAAGACAATATCCTATTATCCACCAGTAGAGAAATAATTATGTGGGTGAAAGTATTTGAGAAAATAGTAAGCATTAAAAATATTTAGTCAGTGTTTTAAATGTGCATTTTGAATTAATTTACACTGGAAAAAAGTACAAGAAAACATAACCTGCCATGTACAATATTACCTATGCAAGAAATGCATGGCTGGGTATTCAGAAGGAACTGTACCAGAGAATTAACCATAATTGAATATGGACTATGAACTTTTAAAATTGTTTTCTTTTCACATTCTCTCCCTTTCATTTTTCCACAATGAGCAAACAACTCTTTCAGAACATCTAACCTTTATTTAAAATGGTTTAATGCATGAGTCAGAGAAAGACTTTCTCTAGGTTCTCCTGTGTTTCTGACATGGTTCGAATGAGCACAGGAATTCTAAGACTTCAAAAAACTTTTCAGTCCATTCCTATTTTGCAAGCTTTCAATCTTACCTATAACTCACCCCAGTAGGAGAACAGAGAGCATTTCTTGCCTGGTGTTGCTTCACCTGCTTCTTTCTAATGTTTTCAGCTTTCTGTTCAATGCTCAGTGATTATTATTCTTTGACTTCAAGGGCATGTTTTTTTCCCTGTTTGAATTGCATTTGTTTCTTTTCTGGGCCTCACCCCTCTCCTCTTTCTTGTTTTTCACTGTTGTGTGTTCCCTTTGCACCGCTGAGGAGATGATCCCCATGTGACTTTAGTGAGGATGACTCATATTCAGAGAGCAACAAGTTGCCCATTAAAGTAATAGTGCTTCTTAGGGACCCCATTTGTGGCTATAAAATTTGTGACTAGGCACAGGCAGTTTCAGTTTGTAATATAGAGTTTTAATTGTTCAGAGATGTCTATAAAATATAGGATGGCAAATTAAAATTGCCTATGAACTGCTGAAAATTTTCTTGCCAAAAAAGGTGCTTCCTAGAAAGCACTTTTTCTTCGGTAGTGATACTCAGGTATTGACTCCGGCACTTGGAGTCTGCAGTGATCAAGCTGAACTTGATGTGGGGAGCAGAGGTCCCTTGTTCTCCCCTGCCCGAGAGAACTTTTGATTTGAAGGTTGATAACCACTTTGGTGAGTTGCGTAAAGCCTTCAGTGATTGATAGTGAAATGATTGAGTTCATTCTTCTTCACTCCCTTTTCAATAAAGACACACATATGAGAAATTAGAATCTTATGATGGAAATTTCACCATCTTTTTTTGTTTTCTTAGTTCCCAAAGGAGAGAAGTCTCCAGACTGTCCTGCTTTCTTTAGTAATAATGTGTGATGTTTATACAATGTTTCAGTATAGAGACAATTTTAACCCCATCTGTTTAATGACTGTTCAGGTTTGCCATCCCTCTTTTTTTGTGCCCTTCTGTACATCTTGTTTATAGAGCTTCAATGTCTTTTTTTATACAGTGCACCTTGTTTATATAGTACTATAATTTTTGCTGATTGTACTGTACCATACAGCACTATAGTTTTATGTTCTGTTACACATTACAGTATTGTATGTAAGAATTATGCAAATAAAAACAAAGTCATCGAGTTGGAGTTTCCTTTGCCTATATCTTTGCTCTAAATACTGTACTGTCATTGTGCATATGATATACAGTTCCTTATCTAGCTAGGTTCACCTAACAACCTAATTGTAGAAACAGAACCCGTTTTACACGGGAGCATCTGTGCAGTGCATACAGCTGTGCCTCCTTTTATGATGGGTTCTGTCTCAATACCTGTGGTTAGGCTGGAAATACTGCAAATAACAAGTGACTCACTGAACATCACAGTTGCACAGCGGAGAGCACGGCAGGGTGTTAGTTCTTCCCCCCTCATGCCATAGCTTGTTGCTGCTGCCCAGCTTTCCCCCAGAGAATAGCTCTCCTATCTGTAGGCCAGGAAAAGTGCAAAACTTGAAATTCAAAGTACAGTTTGTGATGAAAGCTTATTGCTTTTGCATCATCATAAAGCTGAAAAGTCAGAGACCATCATTATTTTTACTTCTTACCTTAGCTCTCATCTTTCTTGGGGTTACCTTCTCTTCTCACACTCTGCCCCTAAATCCTTTCAAATATTTTTCTAGATAAATATCTGGGTTTATTGTCTAATTGTAATGTCTTTCATTTTGAGTAATGCTTTTTATAAGGTTAAAATGTCATAACATGGTCATCATTGGTCAAGCTTGGACATATCAATTACACCTAAACTATTCTTCCTTTGTGGATAATCAGTGAATGTTTGGGATAATAAAGACATTCTAGGTAGAACCTGCAGTGCTTTATACCCAGAAGAGAATTTAAGAAATGTAGATGGTTAACCAGATACTTTGCATAGCTAACCATCCTCTGAGACCTAGCAGAAATAGCAGGTTTGGGAAGCCAGTCTGGAGGAGGCAGGCACTGGCCTGGTTCTGCAGATGGTTTGTGACATACAAACATGAGATAGTACATGGTTTTCATTTTTGAGTGTGTGTGGGTGTGATACTGTCTATTTGAAATGGAAATGTCAAAAGAGCAGGAGATACTTTAGGACTGCCAAGGAACTTCCTCTGTCGTCACCAGTAGTCATGTAGAGGTACAGTCTAGGACAGTGATGCCGAAAGTTTTACAGCTTTCATTGATAACAGTCAGCTTGTTGTGGAGCTTGTGCCGCAGGTTCCGCAGCCACTAGTCTAGGAGAATCTGTGAGGAGCATGCTGACATCCCCACGCCCACCCACAAAAGGGCTGCCATGGGGGGGGTGAGCTCTAAAATCCAACTGCCCAAGTTTAGACCTTGTCCTGTGAGTTGTCACCTGATCACTCAGGGGTCTCTGAATCAATCTGACAATGACGCAGGCCATGTTCACCTGATGGAACTTGGGAGACTTGGACCTGACCTGTGAGCCACTCATTTCAACCTCTTAGTCTTCACATACTCCCCTCCCTTAAAACTGGACGCAAACCACGGGTCCAAAGTGAAGTTCTGCTCTCTACATGACTGACTCCAGGGGAATGAGTGGGGTGGAGGGACCGAGGCCTCCTGGTCATCTTTTCAGTGCTAAGTGCTTGGCTTTCCCACTGACACCATTAACGGCCTAGACTGAGGTGGGCAATAAATTCACTTCCTTGGTTTGAATCACCCTCTTCCTTCTTGCACCCAAACTATGTGATTTTATTACCTGCAAAGGACAGAGATTTATGAAAGAAAAAACAGTCTATTACAATGTTAAAAAGAAAAAGAAAAGAAAAAAAAAGCACTTCAGATGCCTATTTGTCCTTATTTTATAGCAGGAAAACAGAGCCCCCTTTCCTGATCATTCTTTCCATCCCTCTGTGGGGCCCTGGCACCTTTTCTTTCTTTTAGACCCTGAGGTGGGACTTAATGGTGAACCCCAGGATTGTGGGGTGAGGACTGGGGTCTGAGTACTTAGACAGAGAACAAAGCTCAGCGTGGACTCCCTGGGCGGCAGAAAGGCAGCTATGCAAAGATGTACCTTTTAGTTTATCACTAGGGAACGTCACTGTTCTAAGCATACCGAAAAACTTATTTTGAGTCTAGCAAGTGGGTCTTGATCTTTCCTCTTGACATCCTCATGTAATGTCTTAATTTAGCAGTGACAAAACAGCTTAAAATGCAAAGAAAATAAGGACATTCTTAATCCACTTAAATTCTATCCACTTCTTGTGGATCAGAGTTTCAAAGTTAACCCAAAACTTCTATTGTGCTTTTGGGGAAGGAGCATTAAAAAGAAAAAGAGAAGAATTTATGTTTAGAATCTTGTTTGCATCAACTATCTATAGGCTGATTTCTCTTGGAGAACAAAATTATTTATTTTTTTATCAAATTTTTTACCCCAGAATCTCAGAATGTACCTTGTAGAGTGTGTGTGTGTTGAATAAACAGGTGTCAAATGAATTAATGAACACTTTCCCTAAGTCTTGTCCCTCTTCTATTTTATTTTACTCTCTGTATCACCATAGTGCTTGGTGAATCTCTGCTAAAACCAGTGAATCTGTCTTCTGTGTTCTGCATACAAGTTAATTTGTGTTGACTTTGTCATTTTGCACACATTCTTCCCTGTGCCTGGGCTGTGCCTTTCCCCATCCGATAATGCACATTTGCTATGTCAAAGTCTAGCTGAAGACCCACGTACACCTTCCCATAGGTCTTCAGTGAGTGGCTCCCCCTTTATTAGGACCTCTGTCAGCCACGGATCCAAGACCGGCTTGCTGTGTTCACCCCATCCAAAGCCTGAGTGCGTCCTGGGATGCCATGCTCCTCTTCTGGGATGGAGGAATTGGGGAGAGTGTAATTAGAGTGTGGGGTAGGGGGGACAGTTCCTCCGCTTGGGTGGAACCCCCTCCCCCACAGATTACAGGGTGTGAATGCCAGGTTGGTGACGATCGTGATTCACTGCTTGCATTTTTGGGCCTTTGTGTACCTGAGATGAAGCTTATTTCAAGATGACTCTTGACTGTCCTCTTTTCCCTGAAACCAATCATTAAGAGATTAGGTTTCTTGAAATATCAGCATTTGTTAGCCCCTCTAGCTAAATAAAGCTCGGTAGCCAAGGGAGAAAGGGATTTCAGAAGAGATTTTCAATGTGAAAGAAACGCTAGGTTTTAAAAATGAGCATGTGTGGTATAAGACACTCTTCTACCTGCTGCCAACAGACAGTGCCTTTTGGGAACCTGGAGATGTTTGGGGAGGGAGACAGAGACATTCTTTTGTTTGTCATCCTAGTTGGTAACCATCCCATGGCATTACCTGAATATCCCAGTTTTTATCCTATAGAAACCCTTTATGTAAAGAGACTGCTTGGATTACTTTGAGCCTCACCCAGATGGCTATTTTTTTTTTATCAATGATGATAGGAGAAGAGTTTGAAGATTTCATGAATAAAGATATTTTTCTGACCTATTGTTGAACAACAGGGAATGTTGGCTTTTAGTATCTACTAAATCTAGTAGGCTGCCATTTTTTAAACATAATTTGAATAAAGCCTCCGTATCTTATTGGATAGAATATTCAATTTAGAAGAATGTCAGATTAAAAGGTGAGTAATTCCAGGAGAAGGAATGAAATAAGGATGAAAATTCAAACTGGTAGTAACATCTAGAAGCTAATTGAGTGAAGAAATGAACTACTAATGGAAAAATTGAAAAATAATTCCTTTAAAGGGGAAAGGATGTGACTACATACCGAACTCTGAACCACCAATCTGAGATATTTTAAGCTAACTGGGATGGGAGAGAATTGGGGACCATGAGCAAAGTTTAAGTTGAAAATTAATAGCAGGGCCCAGAAATTTCTAACATCATTGGTATCTTATATATGCATCTTTCATATGGTCAAGGAGTAATTTTCATTAGTGTCTTGACTTGTCTGGCCAATTAAGCAAACATGTCTCTGCAGTGTAAACCTATTAAATGGAAAGGGTTGGGTCTTATTGGGTATAATTGTAATTAAGAAAAGTCCCGCATCACTCTTTTAATTTTGGCAAAATAAATAAGTATCCTAAGTATGATAAAGTCATGATTAAGCAAAGAAAAGTTAAATAATGGCATATCTGTATCAATGCATGCATTTCATAGGGTTTTTTTTTCCTTCTGTGGGATCTGAGACTCATTTGAAGTAAACTTGGCAGAAGAACATTAGCTACTCAGACCTATAAAGGGTATTTTGAGCTGGAATATAAAAAGCACATGTAATAATTAATATAACAACAGCTAAAAGTGCCCGAGGCCAGCAGTTGCTACATCTATATTGCATGTAAACAAAATATTAGCCAAAATTACTTTCAGAGGACCCTAATTACATCTGTTTTTATTTAATTTAGTCTGATTTAATGATACTTTTTATATGAATTTGCTCATGGTTACACTGTTGATTGTAATTTCCTTTCCTTGAGAAGAATGTAGAAAAAAGATAATTGTAAACTTTTTTTTTAGACCATTTAGTTTGGTGATTCTGGCTACAGCTAAAGCTACCATGTTATTGCATGGAGGATTCAATTTGGAGGAATGTAATAGTCATTTAAACTTCACTTCAGTTTTTGTTTAAAGGTTTTAAATGTGAAATTTTTTTTCAGTGGGGTACACACAGATCTTACTGTGCATTCCATGAATTTTGCCAAGTGTGTCAACTTCCTGTTAAAATGAAGACTGTCACCGTCACTGCAGTTAGTTGAATCAGTCCCTCCCTTGTATGCACCAGCAGTTCCTGCCTTACTTTGTTTTCCCTCATGTTAGTTTAGATTTGCATGTTCCAGGGCTTCATGCAAATGTTGTTTCCTAGAATGTGCTCTTTAAGGCTTATTTTATGCATAAGCTTAACTTTAGTAAATAGTTTAATAGGTTTCACAATATACATGATAAAAGCTATGTGATAACCAGTCGTGGGAAAAAACAAAATGGTCTTATATCAAGAAGAGGACTGGCAAAATTAATATTTAGTGTTTTTTTAAATAGCTGAGTTAGCAAATACTTGTTATTGATCCGTTTGTAATTGAGATTTTCCTTGCGATCATGACGGATTTCACAGATATAAAAAATAATACAGCTTTTACCAAGTTTTCCTCAATGGTGACATTTTGTAAAACTATAGTACAATATTGTAGCCAGGATATTGAGACTGATGCAATTTAATGATCTTATTTCAGAACTCCTCAATTTTACCTATACGGATGTTTATTTTGGTCTATGTAATTTTATTACACTTTTGGTTTTCTATTTTTTAAAGCTGAAAGGATGCTTATTTGTTCCATCCAAATAAGGATTTTTTTCCCTCTCCTTTTTATGGGTACGGTCACCTCTGACCCCACAGTTTTCCTCTCTCCCATGCCCCCCGGAAACCACGAATTGGCTGTCCATCTCTGAACATCTTAGTATGCATCCATGAAATTACATAGTTCATAATATTCTGGGATTAGCTTTTTAAAATCTCCCTAACTCCCTGGAGTGTCATCCAAGCTGTTGCTTGCATCGATAGTTAATTTCTTTTTATTGTGGAGCAGCATTCCATTGTTTGTATGTACCATTCACCTGTCGAAAGATCTCTGGGCTATTTCCAGATTTTGACTATTTTGAATGAAGCTGCCTTGAACATTTGTGTACAGGTTTTTGTATGAACATAAGTTTTCATTTCTCTGGGATAAATGCCCAAGAGTGAACTCGCTGGATCAAATGGTAATTGGATGTTTAGTTTTATAAGAAACTGCCAAACAATTTTCCAGATTAGCTGTACCATTTTATAGTCCTACCAGCAATACAAGAGTGACCCAGCTTCTGTGCGTCCTCTCCAGCATTTGGTCTTGTCACTATTTTTTTTTAAAGCATGGTGATACGTGTGGAGTGATAACTTGTAATAGACTCAATTTGCATTTCCCTGAAACCTAATGATCCTGAAAATCTTTTTATGTGTTTTTCTGCCTTACAAAGTCCTCTTTGGTGAAATATTTGCTCGTTTCCCCCTGTTTTCTAATTGAAATTTTCAAAAAAAAAAAAATCAATGTTTAAAAGACTTGGCCTGAGAGATAGTATCAGATAAATAAATTGATTCACCTGATGCGTTAGGTAGTTATTTTGCAACAAATGAGTGAAAAGAAGAATTGTTAGTTTATCACTGTTCCCACAGTTTTTGTGTCAGTAGATTTAGTTCAGCTTGATCCCACATTCCTAGGTTTTTAATTCTTCCTGTATTCCACCCTCGCTCTTACATTCTTTTTCCTGTGACAAGCACAACATAGTGACAGGTCCAATCCCTTGACTAGTTTAATTTTGAAGTATATTGATGGATCCTTAAACAGCTCTTGTTGACCAAATGATTCAGTTTTTCTGTACAACTTGAGGATTAGAGACCATCTTTCTGTGCAGAGGTGTTTTTTTTGGTATCAGGGATCAAACGCACGACCTTGCACTTGCCAGGCAGGTGCCTACACTGCTGAGTAAATCCCTGGCCCCTGTGCAGAGTTTTGTAGTTTTGATTGCATTGCTCTAGGTAAGACAATGTATTGGAATTACCTTGATAGAAGAATAAGAAGACAATTAGAGAATTAGAGACAACTGAAAACCCTTTGTAGTATCCTTGATAATGAATTTATTCCAGATTGACATGTAAGAGTCATCAAAAATATATTTAGACAATGCATTCCTGATCAAGTAAAAAAAGAAAAAGAAAAAAGAAGGCCATTTCTTAAGGACAAAGGGACCTGCATTTACACCCTTGTTCTGCCCTTACTAACTTAGTGATGTCAGGCAGATTATGTAACCTCTCTAAGCCTCCACTGAGCTGTGTGTGAAAGGAGGCAATACTTCCCATACCACCTTGCACAACAGGTTATGTATGGCAAGGATCCAGTGGACCAGTGAACTGCACTGTGTTATGTTTATAATATTTATCTTCCCCCTTTCTACAAAAATGAAACCTCTACGGAAAAACAGTCATGTTCATAGACTGAGGTCAAATGATCACTGTAAGTTTCCTGATGGGGACAGGAACCCTAAACTTTTATTATTTTCTTGGATCTGATTTAAGTTTTGGTAGGCAAGAAACTACTGACAGAATTAATCAGCCAGCAGTAATTACATTTCATTTAGGCTGGGCTGTGACCACAAAGCGAAGTTTGTGAGAGTTAAAATTGAGTTGCTTTAGGAGTCTTCCAATTGTACCCATTTAAATTTGTGTCTTAAGAATGGGGGTAGGAACTGACTTGCCAGTCTAAGCCTTCCCTGGGGTCGTTGCTCCCACTCTTATTTTTAATCATCAGCTAGATTAGCTTCATGGTGCAGAATAGAAACCAGACAGCCCAAAGTTTGTACAAGGTGTGCTATTAACTGTGTGTGACCTTGGATCAAAGGTTAGATCCCTTTCTTTATCTGTAATACAGATCCAAATGCAATGGTTAATTTATCATCTACACCATGAAATTATTAGGATATCTGCTTTTCAGTGGTAACATTATAATATTACGTTAGTCACAAGCTCATTGGTATCCCTGTCAGTAAATTGAGGAGTTCTCAGAGAACATTGATGAGGATCTGCTCACAAGTGAGATGGTCTTATTCTAAGGAATGTTGTTCTTAGCAGCCAGTTTAGGCGTGGGTGAAACCAAAAGCCAATTTTTTTGCATGCAATTCTTTGACCTAAAACTCCTACTTGGGTCAGTTTGTTTTTGTGATTTGGGATAATTGTGAAGTCCGAAGACTGCTGTGAGGGCCAGAGATTAATTATGTGCAAATGCTTTAAAATTTCAATGTGCGATGTAAATTTTGTTGTCAGTTGTAGATGTGAAGGTGAAGGAAGTGGTAGTTGTAGAAGCAAGAGGAGGAGTTCATCCAGTTTGAAAAGTTGTCTGTAAGAATATTTCCAGTTACTGGCAGTGTTGGAAAAAGATTTCTTAAAACTTTCATTCTAGACTGCATGCCTGTCCATACTCACCTTGGAACACACAGCCATGAATTGAATCTGAGTCTGCTTTACATTTTAAGCAATTCAATTGTGTATAGCAACATTTATAAAATTGTCCCTTAAATCTGAGAGAACCAATGCAGTGACTTCAGATAGCACAACAGGGAGAATCTTAACTTAATGGAAACCCAGCCAGTGATTAGATTAGGTGACAGGAAGGGGGTCAAATGGATGATGGAAAAAATGAGGAAGGAAGTGGACTGAGTCATTATGCTTTTTAGTTACAGTGTATTTTTACAATTGGTTCTGTGGGTGGTTTGTTGTTTAATTCATTACAGCTTTTAAGGGCCAGTTTCAGATTAAAAGCTTGAATGATTGAAGCCCTAACCAAACTCTAATCCTAGCTACTAGAAAGTGATGACTTTATTACGTCTTTTAACTGAAATAGATGATGGCTTTTCTATAACTTTGGACTTTTCAAATGTTTATTTCTTTTAAAATAACAAGGGCTTATTTCAGTCTCTTTGGCAAATTCTAAAGTGGTTGCTTTTTCCCCTTTCATATAGAATGGTGGTATTTTTATTTTTTTTTAAATTTTTTTTAAATTTTTTATTTTAAAGGGGTGTAAAATGAAACACAACAAAACAGAATGGGCCATAAGAAAGCATCAGTTTCAAAGCTAGACAACCCAGGATCTTCACTATCTGTCTTATTGTCTCCCATTCTCCTCCAAATGGTTGTCCATATCTTTGCATATGGGGAGCTCATACTAAATAACATAGCCAATCTTTTCACAAGATGTGTAGTTCACTGGCTCCCACTTGCTAGGCAAGGGGGAGGGGGAGGGGGGACACGGGATGGGTGACAGGACGACATGAGATGTCTGATTCTCAGCCCACATGCAGGCAGGATCGCAGTCGCCCCCCAGGAATGGGAAGAGTTCCTTGTTCTCCTGGCATCCCAAGTCAACTGCATGGTGCAGGTCCCGATGCGCCAGGGTCTCTCTCCTTCAGGCCACTGAAAGTCTGCCACACTCTCAGCCATCACCCAGAGAGGGGTGGAGCTCCTTGTTCTCCCGGCACCCTGAGTCAACCGCACAGTGCAGGTCCTGATGCGCCAGGGTCTCTTTCCTTAAGGCTGCTGAAAGTCTGCCACACTCTCAGCTGCCCCCGGAGAGGGGGGTATTTCCTTGTTCTCCTGGCACCCGAGTCA
>PVJX010044371.1:0-13221 GCA_004027295.1 Dolichotis patagonum
ACCTTTACATCTCAATCCTTAGAGGCTGTATTTTGTCAGAGGGCCATGTTTAGATTGTCTTTCTGTGGAGCTGACAGAAAATATACTAATGATGTGTTTGCCTTTCACATAAAATTGAATTAATTGAGTTAAGTCATGGGAAATCATTGCAACAGTACTATTTTGAATATATAAACAGCGAGTTTGTTTCTGATAACACACAGTAAAATTTATAGTAATCCCTCCCTAATTACAAGCTCACATTTTAGAAACTGAAGTATAGGTGGATTTACTTTGCATATGTTTGATTTTGAACTGAGTATATAAGAGTCAGTACAAATTGCCACAGTGTTGTCAATCTGATTATATCATGAGGTGGGAATAAACCAAATCTTGTTTTTTCTTATTCTTCTACCTGCTGAGCCCTATACAATCAGCCCCATATGCACCAACTATCACAACAACATCCTTTACCTCTGTGGTGTTCATAATACCATTTGGTACTTAAATATCGTATGTTAACACTCAGTGACACGTGGGAATGTGAAATCTCTAGCAAGTAATTATCAGTTGTATTAATTAGCATAAAGACAAATCATGGCTTCTATAAATGTGACCATTGAGGTGTGAGTGAAGTTAGGTATAAAGGCACTAGCATCATAGAATGTCACCTAAAGGGAAAGAAAGGTGAAGTCTTTTAAAAAGGGTTATTGTTAACCTTCTTTTTCAAGATAAAACAGGTGGCTTTGTAGATGGCATATGTAGTATTAATATGATATGGTTTGTCATGTGGAAAGCTGAAATCCTAATTAGTGCCAGAATGTCCTCTTATACACCAACAACATGCTTTATCCCTTGTGACCTCAGGGTGAAAAACATGGAAATAATATTAAACTACTATATCAAAGATAAGCAAAAGATACTGAAACAATTAGAATGCAAGGGACCAATGAATCTACAACAGGCATTTTTAAAACCATGTTTGCTGACACTGAGGTAGATCTGGAAAACTTTGTTAGGAGCAACTTCAAGAATTGTTTTAAGGTGCTGGAGATTTAGCTCAGTGACACAGCACCTGCTTGGCAAGCATGTGGTCCTGAGTTCAATTCCCAGTACCAAAACAAAACAAAACAAAATGCACGCAAGAAGAAAGAAAAAGAGTTGTTTTAAGAATTTAAGGTGTCCCATGACCTAGAGACCAAGTATTAAGTGACAGTGGTACCAAAATGGGATCTCCTGTGTTATACCCACTGCAGCTGCAGAAGGTGATCAACATACAATATTACATACCTGCACAAATCTTTGGTGCTGTTTATACTCACTGTGCTTTGGGAGCACTGGAGTAATCCTACTTGCTTTTTTGAAGAGCATGAGCCAACCGATGCTGTCGTGAGGTCAGCAAAAAGAGAGGCTGACATTGCTATTTTGTGACAATACTTCAGGTGAACTGATAGTGAAATCATTGCTGCTCAATGGAAAACTATGTCCAGATTTTCTCAGGGGAAATCACCGAGCCAAGTTTCCAATGTGCTAGCATGTAAGCAGGATAGCCTAAATGACTCTTTTCCCTAAGAGTTAATGTAAACAGTGCTCTCTTGTAGAAATTTCTGAGTAATTAAAACTTCAACTCAAAATCCTATTCATTCTTCAAAGTCCATTTAGTCCTTCACACGCATGTGCTAAGTGCATACTAATGTAAACATTGCCATTATAACTAGCCACATCTCAGATCCTTGCCTCCTTGGATTAGTGTTTGATCTAGCCTTCAAGGAGTAAATATAATTTTATTGCTTAAAATCTCACAGAAGTTGCTCTATCTTGAGATCCTAGGGTATAAGATTGTTACATCATCACTAATCATGTATTCTTAATAAAATGTACATGTTATAATTTAACAGAGCCTGCCATTATTATAACCTGGGAGGGCTTGGCTAGAGATGGCACAATATCTTCCTGTGATCCCTCCCAAAGATAAAGCATCTTTGCTCGAGAAGAACCCCTGGATGAGGGTGAACAGTGACACAGAAACAATTATGGGCTGAAGTTGAATCCAAACCTGCTTACACAAATTCAAGTGATGTGATACTGCTATAACGTGGTTCTTGGGCAGCATCCAGTCTCACAAATGTGATTATTGTCATCAGTAAGAAATTAATTAGGAAGTTTAGGGAGTGGCGACAAATACAAATAATAGGAATAAGTTCTTTTAGGTCAAAATTGAGCCAGGCTAGGACAGTTATAAAAATTGGTACCTGTACACGTCAAATCTTATCTATACAAAGCATCAATGATTTAGCAGAATTGTGTAAATAGTGATAATAATGATGCCCTCAAAAACAATCACATTGGACAGAGTCCATCATTAACAGAACTTAAATTATCAAGTGTCATTTAAAACCATTGCGAGCCAGCTAATGGGCTGCCTTCAGACAAAGCTTGAATGATTTCATCGAACTATATACAGAAGTGCTAGGTGCCCTCAAAAAAGACTTGAGAAGACAAAAGGCATCGTTAGAAGTCCCAAAGTGATTAGGTAGTATCACTGAAATTCACTTGCTGAATAGAGCTAAAGCCATTAGCAAGATGTTACAACTTCAGAAATGGATTTCAGAGACTGAGAGCACCTGTAGACATCTGTGATTCAAATTAACATTTCACCTCTGTTTATTGCTTCTTTGGTACCCTAATTTTCCAGTGCCATAATGAGTGATAGCTACATCCTCATCACCTATGGGAATCACCTCACGATCTAAATGGAAACTGTAGATAGTCTATCATTTTTTTAGTAGTTTAAAATGTATAAACTCTAATTCTTTTTATGTAATTTACTGTTGTTATCATTTCATTTTATTGCACGTAAAGTACTTATAAGGGCTGTCAAAAGTTCACTGTGACATTTCTTCTACCCAGTTTTTTCCTTCTAAAACTCTGGTATCCATAGCTACCTTAGGATTTGTTCAGGAACCTGAGCTTCATAAAGGTATTACTATTTTTTGTGTTCCTGCCTGCTAGTGACTGCTTGAGTTGCACTACAGTCAGTCTTGAGTTAATAAAAACAGGACTAGACTTGAGTACTAGAGATCCAGGTTCCGTCCAGCTTTGCCACTAATGAATGTGCCTTTTAGCTAGTCATTTAGCTTCTCTGAGCTTCTGTTTTGTTACGTGTTAAACAAGAGTAGTACTTCACAATCTACCTCACAAGGTATTTAAGATAATCAAATAGAATCATGAATACCAGAGTGTTTCTAAAAGTAAAATTAATTATAAAACATTATAAAATGCTTATAATTTCAAAAGCCAAAGGAAACTGCATTGATACTTTTCTGCATAATCCTTCTTCTCATAATATAGAAATTGTTAATCACTCTCAAGGGCTTCAAAAATAAAATAAGCATATAGAAAATAATAATAAAAATCACCCTAATCACAAACCCCAGAAACAATATTAGCATTATGGTAGATTTTTCTTGAGTCTTTCTAGACCTATATACAAATATAGTTATGTGCATAAGTAAAATCATAATACACAGCTTTGTATTTTAATTAACATTTTTATCACAAATATTTTCCTACCTTAAAAGTCCATAAATATTATTTTTGATGGTATATAATATTTCATCACATAGTGGCATCATGGTTTATTTAAACACTTCTTTTTTGGATGTTCATGGTGCTTTTCTAATTTTTGTCATTATAAATAATATCACAGAGTCACAAAGTCCATTACTTAAAATACTTGATTTGATGACAGAGAATTTTAAAAAAACATTTTCAACATTTTTTCTTTACATGGAGAAATTGCCATTTTTTGTTGTTCTTTTTTAAAGAATTTTCTTTAATGCCTATGTTTCATTTACCAAATGGAACTTTAAGAGATAAGTAGAAGAAAAATAACTAGTAGATGTAATTTCAGGATTGAAGATCTATTTTTGTTAGAGATAGTTCCAGGAGCTAAATGAAGGTGTTAAAGCAATTTAGAAGGGACAATTTGGCACCATTTTAAAATACTTTGAATTTTTTTTTAGAATTTTGACCTGAAAAAAGATAATCTAAACAAGTGGTTTTATTTTGTTTTATGGGCCCTCTGAAGTGTGAAAATGATCATGTTTCTCTTGTTGAGTATTAGAAGAAAGCTTGGAAACTAAATGTGTGCTGTATGCATAGTACTTGGTATGGGACTCTATGGTATGTATGCATTTTGTATTAGCTGTGTTCCAGGGTCCATTTTGTGTTCCTATCTTTATTTTATGTTTTTCTTTTTTCCTTTTATTTTCTCATCTACTTTCAATTTATGCTATCTGGTTGTATTTTGTGTTTTCTTGTTAGCCACCTAACATCCATTTTGGAACAAGATGGGTAATAAATACATGAATAAATAAATACATTAATAAATAAACCAATAAGCAAAAGACAATGTAGCAAATGAATGCAAGCAAGACTTTAAATAATGGTATAGTGCCCCCCAAATAACAAATGTTAAGGACTTAACGCTTAGAAGTACATATGAGAGGGAAGCAGCAGAGGATGCATTTGGAGGTGACATTTTCAGTGTGGTGTCAAGCTCTTCTGAAGTGTGCTAATGTGTCTTGTGTCTTGTGCTGCTATTGAGATTATGTATGTTTTGGAAGACATGGAATGCTGTGTGAAGGGCTATGCCTATAGAATGCACAGTGTGTGCACATTGTGTTGTGGGGAATACCCAGAGACCTGGGAGTTGGGGAATGATGTGGTAGTTCCTATTGGAGGAATAGAAGCATATATTTTTATATAAGGCAAACCAATACAAACAGTGAGTGATCAACTACTTAATGAATAGCTAGTGTCAAGCTGTGTATCAGGCACTGTACATGTACTGATCTTAATCTCTAAACAGTATTATCCATTTTTTTAACATATGAGGCATCAGAAGCTGAAAGAATTTAAATAGCCTAGGCCTAAGTAGCAGGAAATCTCCCACTCCTCACTGATTCCAAACGCTAATATTGTTCTACTATATTACATTGCTTTGCAAGGAGACAAGGGAACTATGTGGTAAATTCTGTTCCTAGGAACAGAAAACAGTTCGGCTCTCATTTTTCCTTAACAAGATTACACTGTATTGAAATGCATCTGAATTTCAGAATACAGGAATTTTTTTTTACCACTCAGAGCAATACATTTTCATGTTTTTTAAAGAAATGATGGTGAGACAATATTATAGACACACCAACATTTGATTTGGAGATGTTATAGGTTAGCGTGTTCAGGCTCTAAATGAATGTGTTCATATATGTGAAATAGTTCTTAAAGAGGTATATAGTTTGTTATTGTATTGAATTTATACTGTTCTGAATTCTAGAGTATGCTGCCTTCTCTATACCTTACACAGTAGGAAATACTGCTGTGCAACAATTATATTAAAGAAAACTCTCAATTATCCTCAATGGTCTTGTTAATCAAATATTTTGGTCAATGCACATTACTAATTTTCACATAATTAAGGCATAATAAAATATACTTAGTGTAATAACAATATGCAGTCTTTCTTTGGTGATTCTGAAGGCCATTTGGAATGTTATAGTAGCTCAAGGTGACTGTCATTTCTCCAACAGTGTGTGAGAACATTAATTTTTTGAGGGTCCTATTATCAGAAATTCAAGTGTCAGACTATTATATCCTGAATGGTTCTTGAATTCCTCTTGGTTCTCCAAATGTAGCCCGTGTGACTCAGTAGAGCGTGCTCTTCACAGATCACCACCTGGCCCTTGGGGAAGACAGGAGGAGGACTCAGATGCTTGCCTACCTTCCCAGATCAGTGCTGCACTCCAGGAAAAGCATCTTCTATCCACTCCTCCAGTCCTAGACGCTCCTTGTTGAAATTCGAAGAAGGCGGGTAAAGATGTACTCTGCCTGTCTATTGGGGCCCTTACTTCTACTTCAAGACTAAGAAACAGGGACATGTGACACAAATGTAGTCCTCTAAAACCACCAGACAGCTACACTGAAGAGAAGTATGCAGTGTGAAATTGGAGAGTAGAAACACGAATGATGAAAGTAATGTTTGAAAGGAAGTTTGAGAGATGGAAAAGATACAGAGGATGGAAGAGAAGAGTAGACAAAAGAGTACTGTCTCAGACATACTATTTCAAGGAGAGAAAAAAACTGACAATAGCTTAGGAATGTGAAGTTGCTTTCCCACTTAAAGCAAATAACAAATGAGGTTTGTCCCTTTCAAAGTTGTACCTCACATAATTATCCACATGATCAGATGTGTCTAGCTAGTATATTGCCTCATCTTTGTTTTCAAACATTTTCTATTGCAAATTTTGCACATGAACATAAATGAGATTGGAATGAGTATGTGTTACTTGGAAAAAGATGTGTAAGAGGCAACTTCCTAATTATTTCCCAGAATAATGACTGTTGCAGAATGTTTTTGAAGATTATGCCATTGAAAATGATGACTGTCTGCATATGTGAGTGGGGTGACTCAAGGGCTAATGTGAGAATGTCACTTCCTTTGTCCCATCCCATCATCCTTATGGTATGCCCAACCCGTGATTTGGGCTTTTAACTACTCTTGCAGTATCAGGTATCACTTCTAGTTTTCAATCTGTGCCATACTGTTTTCCATAGCTACTGAAGACCTAGCAGGAAGAAATAGGCTTAATATTCTACCCGAGAGAATGAAACTGGACTCACAAAAACTCAACGTAGGCTTCCTAGATGCTGTGATTACTAAGAGTGAACTTTTCTAGTTTCTCCATTGGGTCTCTCAAGGCTTTCACAAGTTCTACTCCGAAACATGAGAATAAACCTCCTTTGATAGACCTTCCCAACTATATGTTTGCAGGGTTGCTGATATGATAAAAGATATAATAGGATCAGCAAATGTTTAAAATAGGTCAGTTTAATCCTCTTTTTTTGGTAATTCTGAGTATTTCCAAGAATATCATTCATAGGATGGAAGTGCTGTTTTTAAAAAGTCACAGATTCATTTTCCAGCAAATTCTATTATTTAGTATAGTGCTAATGAGATGATGTATTTTGTAAGGTCATTATAGTGTCAAAGTATACTGTAGTGTTTAAAGTACTTTCATACCAATCATATATGTCGTACGTGCTCTGATGAAAGTAGGACAGAGATTATCCAAGTTTTATACAGAAGGCAGTTTGAACATGTTGAATGACTTCCACAAAGCTACTCAACTAAACAATAAAGCAAGGCAGACCTAGAATTTATACCCACCAACTCTTAGTCCAGTGGTTACTTAACACTGTCTTACTTAGCATAGAATGAAAGTAAACTACCATGTTTTGACAATAGGTTTTCACCAATGAGATATGCAACATGGTGTTTTTATGGAAGCAGGTGAAACCTACATGGATCAGAATTTATGATAGTAGCCATTCATTTGTCTTTATAAATTATTCTTCCTGAAAGCAGGAAGTAAGTACCATTTACAAAAAGAAGCCAAACAAAAATCCCCCAAAACTCTAATCTTTTCTCTAACTTGTGTTATTTTGAAGGCTGCTTGTTTCTTGACTTCTACTTTCTATTACAAAAAGCATTTGATGCTTATATAACATCAAAATATTAAAGAACTATGTTAAAATAAAACTCAAGATTCAACTATAATTCCCCCCATACTCATCTATAATTCAGCATTTAAGAGATTTGGGGCATCTTTCTCACTTAAATAGCTTCCTTTTCTGCTCAGAATCAAAATATCATTTGACCATGATGCTATATTTAAGCAAGAAATATATTTGTTATGTAGATTATGTTTAAAAAATTTACACCCTCTGCATGGTTAACACCTTTAAATACTTAGAAATAACCATGAACACTGTATTTTGTGTCTAAATTTCCAGTGTAGCTACCACATTAGTACTTTCAAGTATTTCTAACTGGAAAAAGTATGTATAAAAGCTAAAACAATGACATTCTACTTATAACTGTAAAAAGAACAAGCATTTCCCTTGTGTAAGACAAAATATACATCTCCTAAGTCTAGGAGATACAAAAGCCCTGTGGGTTCCCTCTCTTACTATGATACCAAATAGGTTATTTGTTTGGAGAGAAGATATGTCAGGGATTAGAACCTTGGTAACAATCAGTCCCTCTGTGACTACTGCTCTCACAAGAAGTTCTTGATTCTTTGACAACACTTGCAGGGTTACTGTTTCCATAGAAAGAGCTATTACAGGATACTCATTTTTACCAAAGTTGTAAGGAAGGCTTCACAAGGCTTTGCACTGTAGGGTTATGGCACAGTGTGACCCACAAATCAGAGGCTGGAGCACAGTGATTTTTTTCAATAAGGCAACAACCTCAGTACTTAATTCTCCTTGTTGGCAGTTAAGTAGACACTAAAGTATTTTATTCTTACAGGTCACAAAGACAACATTTTTTAAGCAATCCTTGTAAGGCACTGACTAGCAGCCTGGTAGTGACAGAAATCAATGAATCATGAAAATATCTGTCACCCAGCTAAAGAGTGACCTAGTCACTAAGGATAGTGTGCTAGGAAAAGTGAAGGTTGTCATTCATAGAATGTGGATGGCCCTTTAAAAATACTTTATAGGGCTGGAGATTTAGCCCAGCGGCTTAAGCGCCTACCTGGCAAGCGCAACATCATGAGTTCAATCCCTGGTACCCAAAAAAAAAGACTTCTTAAAAATACTTTATGTCCTTCCAACTTAGATTTCTTAGACCAAAACATAGGAATATTGAGATGAAAGACTAGCTTTTTCATATGACTGATCTCACATCCTGCCATCTCTGCTGCCTCTATCCAAAATGGCCTCATCTCTGCCTTGTTAAGCTTCAAGAAAACGTTACACTGAATGAATACAGTTTACACTTAGGCAGGACAAGTGGGACAAAGGGCAAGGAATGGAAAGAGGGCATCTAGTATGAAACTAATAGGTTTGTAGAATAAGGGGATCTACCAGGAAAGCCTCAGCTCCAGCAACTCCAATATAAGTCTTCTAAAACTGCTTTATTAGACCTTAATTTCAAAAGACTTAACAGAGGATCACAAATTAGAGGTACAGGTACAAGCAGACAACACAAATCTGGACCCTATGCTAGATTTGAGTGCAGATCTAATTTTTTTAGCTATCTCAGTTTAGAAATCAGTTTAAATACAACAGAATCTAGAATGTTTTTTAGCTGTAAAAAATGTTTTTATTGACTATTAATAATTTATAAATACCATAAGCTAGGCATTAAACCAAAGAAAAATTATAGGTTAAAAATAATCACACAGATGTTTTAATAGAAACTTACCATGGAAACAGGTCAAAGTTCATTCATGCTTTCTTTTGGAAATAAGTGGAGTGGAAAACAGATCTTCCATTCTAGGTAAAAAATAACGAAGACTAGAAGAATTTACATTCTGCAAGTGAGTTTCTGTGACTAAATCAGTAGAGTTTACAGATTGAGAGAAACAAAACAACATGCAAAAAAAAATCAAGATGCTTAGTTAAACTCTAATTTCTGAAAAATAAAAATAATTTCAGATAAATAATGAACACTTTCTTTTAATTGTAAGAACATGAATGTATTGTATGAAACATACTCCATGGTGCTGATCACCTCCTAGGGCTATCAGCCTCAGATTTTGGCTGCTTTCTAACTTTCTTTCACAGTGATGTTTCCTAGCTTATCTTAAGGACCACTGGGAGAAGCAAGAGTGTGTTTGAGGGACTTCCCTGCAACTAGGGTTTATAGCTTTTCTTTGAATTGACAAAGGGCACTTAGGGCTACCTACAAATATGAGCATATGGATAATGAATAAATTCATCTGAATTCTGGAGACTGAGAGAAAACTCTTTGAAATGACGGTGGTATGTGAGTGTGGAGATGTGAAGTGTAAGGTAAAAAACAGAAGGGGAAAGAAAGAGTGAAAATGCAAGGTCTCTACAATGCCAGTGTTATTTCACAGGAGGCAGAATGTGGGGCAGAAGTGTAAAGCCAGCCACACCATGACTGCTTCTGGCCTTACAGTGCATGAAATTTTCAGCTTCTTACAGATTCTCACTTTAATATCCCATAATGTGTAATTTAAAATGATTAAAAACAGCTTACATGTCACTGGACGTCTACCCAGTGTCACAGTTGTTACTGTATCCATACATACACAACCTTACAGACACTGAGATTTTTCTAAACATTTTTCCCAACAAAATATCTGGTTGCTGAGGAATTTCAGAGACGGAGAAATTGGACTGGTTCAATCACATCAGCTTTGTTATAAGCGAGGAAGTGTAACTTATGAAATATACGACCCATAATATAAACTTAACAAGTATGAAACTACATGGAGACATACCAACTCACTGACACCTTCCAAACACTAAGAAATAGAATTAGTGTGTTTCATTTATTAGAATACAAAAGGTTAAAAAGTTTCTGCCATGGTTAAGGCTTTCTTAAGCTGAAACACTTTGATTGTTTTTTAATTCCCAAATGCACAAGTAACCTTAAAGTGGAGAGTGTTTTTAACTGCTTATATCCTTTACCCAGATATATTTGTGTGTGCTACTTATGTGTCCTTTGCCGTGATGAATATTGTGAGGGATAATGCTGTATTTAACGCAAGGTCTCTTACTCTCAGGTAATTTTCAGTCTGATTAAAGAAATAATGCATGCATCTATTCACACAGATTGTAGGAAATGCCTATACACACACACATACATCATGCACAGTATAAGGAAAGCCCACTAAGTTATTTTATAGGCAACAGCTTCAGTAGTAGCTAGATCATTTCGTCTCACATCATCACTCATTCTCCTTAGCAAGAGAGAAACAGCACCTATCGTTAAGCCCCCACTATGGCATATGTACCACATAACTAATTTGTTTGTATTCGGGAAATTTCTGTTTCTACCTTCCTTCACACATTCTTTATTACTATGTTCCCATGTCATGGATAGACAATTGTCTATCCATGTCTCATTTTTGCTGCCATTTGTTATATGCATCCCTACTTCTAAGCTTCTACATGTACTGTCATTTCTACTTCACTTGCCTTTTTCTTTTCCTTTTCCTTTTCCTTTTCTACATTTCTAGTCTTTATGGCTTATTTTTCAAGTTCTTCCTTGTCCAGAAATCCCTGATTTCTGTCTGCCCCAGATTTCTGTGATCTGTTATGTTCTTTTGACATGCCTATACTAGATTCTTCTCAACCAAGCCCCTAATTTTCTTTAGTATGTCAGGATTGGTTGCTATTTCTAGCTTATTAAGTGTATTTCCTTTATTAGTTTGTAAGTTTGAAATATTGCTTGGTTTCCTAATGCATCTGTCACATAGCCTGTTGTCACACTGACTGATAATTCAGTGTGTACTTGTTAACTGACCACTGACTGATTTAAAGGAAGAGAAGTGGAGACAGTAGCAAGCAGGAGTTGTTCCTTAAAACCACAGTTGTGAAATACATGCATTGGATATTTAGTCAGTCTGTATATTTTTCTTTGGAAAAATTACTTCCACATTTTAAATATATGCTTCATATTAATCTTTTAGCTTTGTATAATAAGCTGGTTTTAAATTGCACCGTATGCACCATATAACTCTGCATGCTTTCCAGTTTTTCAAAATTGATTTTAACTTTTTTGATTATTATTTGTTTGTTTGTGCTTTTGCTTTTAGGCTAAATTTATGTAGGAAACCTTTCTCTATGTCAGTCTTCTGTCATTTCTTTTCTTTCCTGCATGCTGGGTCATCAAGGAGCTACAGAGTGTTCCCAAACATAAGTCTGGATGTGACCATATGACATCTAATAAGAAGGTCCAACAAAACTTCTAGGCATTTTAGGGAAAAATGATGAGTATAACACCTACAAGAAGGAAGACTCAGGTAACAGATTTCTAAAATGCTATCAGAAAACAAATATAGCACCATCCAGGCATGTCATCTGTGGACTGATTGGTTGAATTTCTGTACTTTGAGCCCTTCCCAGCTGTATTGCCAGTGTATGACTCTGACTTCAAAGTGGCACCTGGCAAGAGATGTGCCTGAATACACGCAGAGTCCCCACTTTTGAGGAAAAATATAAACAGTGCCTCAAATGACTTCAACTACAAAAATAACTAAAATGTATCACCTCACCTCACTTCTTGGTGGACTTGTATTGTTGTCTCCTTATCCATGAGCACATTACAGCAAATAAGCATGTCTGTCTCCATATATTGGATCTCATTTCATATAATGAGGATCATCCTCTCATCCATTCATTTGTTTCTTTGCCCATTCATTAAATGAGTTTGGTATTGTTTTGGGGTACAAGTAACTCTCTTTAAAGAAGCAATAGCCTTGTAGAGACACAGTGATTTGAGTGTAGCATGGTAAGTACAAAATAGAAGTGAACACTGAAGACTGAAGTGGGGAGCAGTGAGGGAGGCGTCTTGGAGGATGTAACAAAAAAACTGAATGAAGTGAGTCTAAAAAGTGAAGAACAAAGTAGCCATGTAAGAAATGAGTGGCATTCCATCCAAAAAGTGCAGCATTATGTGAAATCCATTTACATAATACACTGTTAATTGGGTTTGAATGCAACTACAAGAAATTCAGAATATCTAGTATAAAGAACAATAAGGTAGGAGTGTTGAAGCTATGGACCTAGCATGGCACAAGATTGTGGAGCATTTGTATATGCCATGCTGCTAGGTTCAGATTTGATTCTGGAGACAGCAAGAGAACATTGAGAAAGACAGAGAAGTGACATCATATTTGTATTTTAAAATATCCCTGTAGCCATAGGAAGGAGAGCAGATTGGGGGGAGGGTAGAAGGAGATGAGTCAGGCTATTAGAATCATGTAGGTGAGAAATGACAGCGGCTTAGCCTAAGAACCAGAATCAGGAGTAGCAAAGGAAATGCATAAGTAATATTTATAAGAGGGTATTAATAGAAATAGGCAACTAATCAGATTGTAAGAACAAAAGCTGATGAAAGGTGGAATTGCATCTTCATATTGCTTCAAGAGGGGAAGAGCAGTGATAAATTGGTCTACTTTTGAAAATTCTCAGTATGAGTGGCCTATCTGGCAACAAAATAGAGAAGCCTAGTAACTAGTTCAACTGCATGGGAATTGGGATACAGCAGAGAGGTTAGGGCACAAAGTACATAAAAGAAGTCGCTAGTGTAGATAGTAGCTGAAAGCATGCATGTAGAAGAGATGACCCAAGTAAAGATGTTTTGATAAGAAAAAATAAGAACATAGTACCGTTCCTGGAAATTATTATTTAAAGAGC
>PVJX010044372.1:0-13221 GCA_004027295.1 Dolichotis patagonum
TCATTTTTCTGTATTTCCTTACTTTGAGCGGTGTTCCAAAGCTTTCTCTGCTTATGTGGCAAATTACCTGTTACACCCTCAGTTCCTGGAGGGGCAGTGGCTCCCCCACAGGCTCCTGGCTTCCTCACAGGGTCCTAACTCCCCTCTGTGGTCTCCTGGCTCCCTAAGTTGTAAGGTGAATGCTGGGTGTGGCCACCCCGGAGCCTGTGGAATCTCAGGCAGCCCAGGCCTCCTTGCCTTTTCCCAGGCAGGTCTCCAGGAGGTTCCCTGCGTGTGGAGGGCCTACAGGTCCCAAAGAGTCAGGCCAGAATGTTGGTTTCTGAAAAGTCCCTGATCCCAAACAGACCTGGCCAAGATGCCAGTCTCCACAATATTCCCAATCCAAACAGCCCGGGCCACTCTGCGTGTCCGAGAGTTTTGGGTCCCAAAGAGACAGGCCGAAATGCAGGTCTGTGCAGACTTTGGATCCAAACAGCTCAGGCCACTGTATGGTCCGGGAGTTTCGGTTCCCAAATGGACAGCCTGAGATGCTGCTTTCTGGGAGACTTCCTGGGCGTGAAGGGCGGGGCTACGGGCCCAAACACACCTGGCCCAGATGCCGATCTCCAGGCAGTTCCCTGCGGATGAAGGGCGTGCTTACCAGTCCCAAAGAGTCGCGCCGAGATGCAGGTCCACGCAGACTTTCAATCCAAACAGCTCAGGCCACTGTACCATCCCAGCAAAGGCAATTCTAGGAAACAAAGGCAAGTCAAGAAGCATGACAATCCCTGACTTCAAATTATGCTACAAAGCGACTGCGATAAAGTCAGCATGGCACAGGAAAAACAAGACAGAACAACAGACCTGTGGATCAATGGAACAGAATAGAAGATGCAGACACAACTACAAATATACTCATTAACTTGTCTTTGACAAAGGGACCAAACATGTTCACTGGAAGAAAGATAACCTCTTTGATGACTGATGCTGGAAATACTGACTTTCCACATGCCAAAGAGAAAAACTAAACCATACATTAAACTAAAATCAAATGGATGAAAGACCTAAATATTAAAACAGAAACACTAAATATACTGTAGAGAGAAAGTAGACAGAATTTTTGAAGACACACAGGTGGAGAGTTCATAAACAAAAACCAAACTAGATGGGAGATAGTTTAAAGCATTTACAACTGAGATCTCATCTTATTGAAGGGTTTTTGCACATCAAAAGAAATCAGCAACAGAGTGAATAGAAAAAACTTTAGCCAACTGTCCCTCAGACAAAGGACTTCTATATAGAATATATAAAGAAGTTAAAAATCAAATCGCCAAATTCAAAGACTCAATTTTATAATGGCTACCTGAGATGAATACACAATTCTCAGATGAAGAAACACAAATGGCAAATAAATGCATGAAAAAATGTTCAACATCACTGGCCATTCAAGAAATGTAAATTAAAACAACACTGACATTCCATTTCACCCTGGAAACAATGGCTATTATCAAAGAATCATCCAGTAACAAATGATGGTGGGGCTGTGGGGGAAAAGGAACCCTGCTTCCCTATTGGTGGGTATGTAGACTGGAGCAACCCCTGTGGAAGTAAGGGTGGAGATTCCTTTAAAAATAAGGATTAGAGATTCTACTAGACACTTCTGGGCAATTTTCCAGAAGAATTGAAAACATCATATCACAGAGATATATGTGCATCCTTGTTTATAGCAACACAATTTGTAATAACTAAATTTTGTAGTAAAAAAACCTCAAATGCCCATCAACTGAGGAATGGATGAAAAGATGTGGCATTTTTATATAATGGAGTACTAATCAGCTATAAAGAAAGGCAAACTTGAGGCTTTTATAGGTAAATGGATGCAACTATGGACCATACTCATAAGTGAAATAAATCAAGCTTGCATGTGTAGACATCATATTGTCTCCCTAGTGTAAGAAAATAAAAAAGTAAACTCGAGGCTTTTATAGGTAAATGAATGCAACTATAGATCATACTCATCAGTGAAATAAACCAAAGTTGCAAGTGTAAATATTGTGCTGTTGCCCTAGTGTAAGGAAATGAAAGAATAAATAAAATCCAAAAGGTAAAACAGATATTGTAACAATGAAAGAAACTGCTAAAAAGGGAAGAATTGGGATGGGGGAAAGGAGTAAAGAAGGAAGGGCAAATATATATGTATACACACACAAAACACAGCTAATATAATTGTGCTACTCATTCTATTAAGTACATTTAAAGGAACAGTGTTTATTTTGTTTGATCAAATTTGCATGCCTCTATCTGATGTTCTGTGAAACTATTTTGAAGCTATTTTGAAGCAACAGTATGCAATATAATATTCATTGTTAATTTCCCATTATCTTGTCTTGAAATTCTGTACCATTTTTATTGTTTTTTATTTTCTTTAAAATAAAAAAGAAGTTACCCTCTGTAGTTTAAAGTTGCTTTTATTTTAATTAAAAAATTATTTATTAGTACATATATTCAGTCCTGGGTAGGCAGAACTAATATTGTCAAAATAGCCATAGCCCCAAAAAATATTACACAGATTCAATGCAGCCTCAATCAAAATATCAACATCATACTTTACCAATCTGGAGAAAACAATCCTAAAATTCGTATAGAACCTGAAGAGAAACCGAATAATAAAAACAATCTTGGGCAACCAGAGCAAAGCAGGAAATGTTATAATACCTGAATTCCTGCTACACTACAAAGCAATTGTGATAAATATAACAGTGCTGGAACAAAAACAGGTAGGTGGATCAACGAACAGAATAGAGCATATCGAACCTTCTACTGTCATTTGATCACTGACAAAGGGGCAGAAGCATACACTGGTGAAAAGACATCCTATTCATTTGCTTTTTAAAAAAATAACAAATTATTTACTGAAGGAGCAGGTAAAGGGATTAGGTGCCAATCAAGGAGACTGTAAAACCTGAGTACTTGAACAGTTAAAGAAAGAGAAAGGAAATTGGTGCACATTAGTGTTTATACTGCTTTCTGTGACTACTCTGAGTGTGTAAATCTGTTCTGTTAGGGTGGCACCTTGTTCTCATAACAGAGAAATAAAACTTTATTTTTGCTTTTTTGTTTTGTTTTGATTTTTGGTCTCCAAGTCTACCCTTTCAGTCTGGACAAGTGAGCACATTTCCCACAGTAGGACAAGAATGGACTTTACTTCTGTGCTCTTTCTCCTTCCAAATCTATGACTCCATTCTAATCATAAGAAAACATCAGATAAATGTTTTCTCTCTAGTGTAAGAAAACAACTGAGAGATGCCACTCATCTGACTAGCAGTCCTTATAACTGTGAGGCTCACAATAGACAAAAAAAGACTGAGTGATGTCACAGCCACTAGGAGCCTGAGGACACATGAGCAATTCATGAGGAAAAATAAAAATACATGTGAAGAGAATATGACTTTTAATTAATAATATGCTACTGATATTGGCTCACTAGTTAAGAAAAATGTGCTATACTAATATATTAATAATAGGGGCAATCAAATGTAAAATATGTGGGAACTTCATATTGTAGTAAAAACTTTTCTGTAAATTTAAAATTACTCTGACACTGGAAGTTTGGTTAAAAAAATTAAAAATCCAATAAAGGAAAATAGAAACCCACAGTATTCCTTAGGGGATGAATGAGTGTGTGTGTGGGTGCCCAGAATCCCTGCCACAATCAGCCTCTCATGCGGTTGAGCCTGGCAGCTGAGTATAAGTATTGCAGATAGGCACACTCACCAGAGTCTCCACTGTCAAGGGGGAGGGATGGGGACAAGGCACATAGCCAGACACACTGCCTCACTGAACAGAATCTAGATTTTTAATCAAGAATAAATTTATAAAGAAAGTAGTGGAACACTTGGAAAAGACCAAAAAACTACTTAACAAGCCAGTAGATTCTAAATTTCTTTATTCATTTTTTTCTGTCAGTAAAAAATGCTAGTTTTTCCAAATACTGGGCAAGTATGTGGATATTTTAAAATATGTATATATGTACCAATAGTACTAGATAGGGTCCTAAGCTACAGTGTATATTTAAGGATTTTTCACCAACAGTAATGGACATAATTTTATATTTTATATGGTCTTCAGGACAATTTCTAATTTATTTGACCAAGTCTGTGTAAAATATGGTGTTCATTGTTTCCACTTAATATTTAGTATTACTTGGTTGACAGAGTTTTTATTTGAAGTACAATGAATGTCAGTCCTGAAAAATAGATGGCTTGTTGTCCTGGCATATTTTTGTTTTCAACTGTGACTCAGCTCCTCACAGGAATGACTGTAAGACACAGGTCTGCTGCGGGGAGACTTGTTTACTTGCAGCTTGTGTTCAGGACATGCTGCAGTGCTGGTGAGAGAGCGCAGTCAGATGGCAGCCCCTGCCTGCTGAGGGGCCTCCTTTCCTTCAGAATTCTTACAAGCAAGTTGACAGTGATCTTCTGTTGCAAACTGAGGAGTCCAGGGTCAGTTTATAGACTTCATACTATCAAACTTAAGCATGTTTTTAAAAGATAACAAAAGAGACAAGAATACTAACAATCTGTCCAGATCTAAAAGAGCCATCCCAAGAGCTGTCTGGTGCTGGTACCCCACTTTGGATCCACTGTTGAAGTAGCTACCATAAGGAGTAGAAGACAGAGTGGTCACATTTGTGAAATTCTCCAATCAGTACACACACACACAGGCAGTGAAGCAGGCTTCTTACTGAGTAGTGGGCAGCAAAGCTGGTGGCCAGCTCTGAAGATCTTGGGTGTATTCCTGGGCAGCCTCAGTACACCAGTGCCCAAGGATGGTAGCTAGTGCATCAGGCCTGATTTTGAGCAGAGTTGACATTCAAATGAAATGAGTTAACATCAAGCTACAACAGTTGTGACCCATATGACTTTTTAATCACTTCCCATTGTCATGGAAATGCACAAAAAAGCAGGAGCACTTCACAATAAGAGAAGACCAAAGGTCAGATTGAGATTCCTACTTAATGCAGAGAGCAGGCAGAGATACACCCTTGTGGGTGCTACCTTATAAAATAGAAAGAAGACAAGTGACCCCAAATCAGGAGCAGTGGACAATGGGCTGGGGTGCAAAGTAATAGAACACTTGCCAGGCATGCTGCAGGCTCTGAGATCCAACTCCAGTCCTAAAAATAAAAAAGAAAAGAATAGACTTTGACATTGATTTACATGCACTTTGTGTCCCTTTCACTGGAATAACGAGGTCACACTGCCAGGAAAACACAAGCTTGTGCTTTCGTTGTGGAACAGCTACCTCAGAAGCCAGAAGGGGAGTCCACTATAGACATAGAATTCTATATGTGCCTTCATATCCAATGAGAGAAACAGCTAATTTTTGAAATAGAACTGAAATATATGTTAGCCAGGGGTATTGCTATCAAAAAGGACAATAAGTCTTAAAGCAGAAGGAATGAGGGTATCTATTTGCTATTTTAAATTTAAACCAGACCTTCCTAAACTAATAGTTATGTGTATCCACTCTCAAGTTTATTATTCATGATTCATGAATAATAAAACCTTCCCACTTCCAATCTACAAGCATTTTATAAAGTATACATATTTTTATTTTGAAGTAACAAATGATTCATAGGCAGTTGTAAGAAAAACATATATCATGTTTTCTGTGAACATAGATAGAACTTCTAGTGTAATGTTGAATGCAAGTGGTAAAAGTAAGCATCTTTGTTTTATTCCTCACCTCAGGGGTCTAATCTTTCACCATTAAGTATGATGCAAGCTGTAGTTTTTACATCTGGCCATTATGTATCACATTAAGTTTCCCTCTTCCTCACTTAATGAGTGTATGTATCATGAAAAGGTATTGTATTTCTTAAAATGCTTTTTCTGTTTCAATTGAGATGAATAGTTTGTTCTTTTCCTTTAATAACTCCAAGAATAAATACTATTTAGTCATGTTGCATAATATTTTAATATACTGAAAAATTTGGTTTGGTAGCAGTTTTTAAAATTTTATTTTAGAGAGAATAAAACCAAACAAAATTAAACAGAATAAAGCCAATCAAAATAAAACAATGAGACCAGTACAAGACTTTAGAGAAGATAATGGGAAACCAACAATTGCTGCCACAAATGCCTCATGTTGTCTTCAAAATAGCTTCCCATACCACAAGACATAAAAAATCAAACAAAACAGAACATAATAAAACAAAAAAAACAATGACAGTTACACAGGATTTCAAAACAAAGTAAAAGGACATCAACAATGACTACTGTAATATATCTTGTGGTCTTCAAACAAGCTGTCCATACCATCACATATAATACAGTGTAACAAACAAAACAGAATAAAACCAAACCAAACAATGAAAATGATACAGGACTTCAAAACTAAGTAATAGAAAATTAACAATGCCTACCACCTTCCCTTTTTAGATGTTTCCTCGTCTTTCATCTTCACAATATGTATTATAAGTTTTGGATCCCACTAACTTCTTCAGTTATTTTACACTAGGGAGACAACACAATATTCACAAATGTGAGTCCATTTTTCTTATGAGCATGATCTCAGTTTGCATCTATTCATCTATAAGAGCCTTGAGGTTATCCTTCTTTATAGGTGAATAGCTTTCAATTGTATAAAAAGAACATCCTATCTATTCCTTGGGCAAGGTACTCTTGCTTTTTTCTGGGTCCCTACCTCATGGAACATTGTCTTGTTTCCTCCACCCTTCCATCCATCAATTTTCTCTTGAGTCAAATGTGTTTCTTGTATACAGCATATTGATGTCTCCTGATCCACTCTGCCCATGTTTATTTTTATTGGGGGGTTCAGGCCATCTACATTAATGGTCACAATTGACATGCACTAGCTCATCTCTACCATGCTACCCGATAATTGGTCCCCCACTTCTCTCCTCCACTCAATTGCATGTCCTGCTTAGTGACCCCCCTCTGTTACTGTTCCTGGAACCATGGTCATCTTGATCTCTCTCTCTCTCACTGCTCTTCATAACATTGATTTGGTGGTCATGAACTCCCTCATTGGTTTTTTTTTCTATCATGGAAGTATCTTACTTCTCCATTAATTTTGAATGATTATTTTGCAGTACACATCAATCTGGGTTGGAAGTTGTTTTCTTTCAGGACTTGAAATACTTCACTCCAAGCTCTCCCTGACTTGATGGTTTGTGTTAAGAAGTCTACCATGATTCTGATGGGTTTTCCTTTATAGGTGATCTGCTTCTTTTTTCTAACAGCCTTTAATAGTCTATTTTTGTGCTGAATTTCTGGAAGTTTATTGTTATATGTCTGGGTGTAGATGTATTTTGAATATGGCTAGCTGGAGTTCTATATGTCTCACTTATCTGTATGTCAGGTCCTTTTTCCATGCTTGGGAAGTTTTCTGCTCTTATCTCTGTAAATAGTCTTTTTATGTCATTTGTGTTGACCTCTGCTTTTTCAATGACATCTATCAGTCTTAAATTATTTTTCTTTACATCATATTTTTTTGTACTGAGAATCAAATTCACGACCTCATGCTTACAAGGCAAACATTTGAGCTACTGAGCTAAATCCCCTATCCCTTTATATCATCTTGCAGTCATTGAATTGTTATTTCTTGGTTCTTTGTTACTTTTAAGAGATCTTTCCTTTCACAATCACAAGCTGCCTTCCTGTCTTCAAGGTCTGAAAGTCTATCTTTAGTTTCTTTCAAGCAGTTTTGCCAGCTTTCAATGAAGTTTTTAATTTCATGGATATCTTTTTGAATCTGTTTCATGCATTGTATTTCTTTCCTGTATTGTTATATCAAGGTTTCCATCATTTTCCTATGCTCCTCTTTTTCATCTATGTCTTTTTATATAGATAAAATGCTGTCATAGATACGCTCAGCATTTCTTTCATTATGTTTGCCATTTGTTCTTTTACCTGAGATATCATTTCTGATCTGATTACTTTTACAGCCTCATGAAATTGTTTCTTTACTTCAATTGCTATCCTTTCAGAAATTTCAGGTGTGAGACTTCCAATTTCTTCTATTTGTATGTCTTCTAGACTCATTCTGTGTGGGCTGGAGGTCTAAGATTGCCTTCTGCTTCTTTGTCTTGATACTTTCCTGAGTTCCTCTGTATGAGCCAGGTGGGTGTCCCAGGTGCTTCCCATGTTGCTGTCCATCCTCAGTGTAGGAGAATGGGTCAGGAAACTGGTTTTCTCCTATCTTACGTTTCCAGGGAGACATTAAGGGGCAAGGTTGGCTTCTCCCAAGACACATAGCTACATTGAGGCTCTCCCAGTGGTGGCAGGGGCCCAGGAGTTTGGTTAGCTGGTTCTCACCAGCAGCACTGGCTACTGGCCTCTGATGGTGGCAGGCTGGTCTTCAGGGGTGTCTAAGTTCCTTTTTTTTGGTGTGTATAGTTCTGTGCTAATGTTTATGTTGCATCCCTGAGATGTGCTGGGAATGGACCTGATCTTGGCCTCTGAGTGTGGGGGCTGAGACCAGTCTTCTGTCAGTGGAGTTCTCCAGACTCCAACTACTGACTCTTTGCTGCTGCTTCAGATGCTTCTGTGTTACTGGCCTTATTGCTTGCTTCACCCTCCAGAGGTGCATGTACATATGTGTACCAGGTTGTTGTCCTGAGTCTTGGGGTTCCCATCAGTCTTACATTCTTACACCTGCTCTGCCTTCCAGGATGCAGTGGATGAGACCTGAATCACAAACTCACTGACATCAAGCTAGCCCATCCTCTGGGATGGAATGCAGGGATGCAGAGCACAAACTCACTTCCTCCAGCCAGCCTGCCCTCTGGCATGGAATGGAGGGGTATGGAGCATGCACTTACTCTCCTCTTGGTAGCATTTTGTTGGAAATTTTTTCATATATATTTTAAAAGGCTGTTGGTCTATAATTTTCTTGTAATTGCTTTGTTTGGTCTTTATGTGGAAACTAAATTTACTATAGAAATAAACAGAAAAATATCAGTTACAGTTTTATATAATACCATGAACAATCTGAAAAGGAAATAGTAATAATACAGATTGAACATCTGTAATAATAAAAAGAATCCAAAATCTGAAATTCTCTAAAATCTGACACTTATTAAGCACTGACAGAACACTAAAAATTTTTAAACCATAGATCATTATGAATTTCTAATTTTCAATTGGGGATACTCTACTCATAAAACTACACAATATCCCAAATTGCAAAGCTGACTTCTGGTGCCAAGTTTATCAGGTAAGGGAAACTCAACCTATAATAGAAAACCAATAATTCTCTTCATAATAGTTTCAAAAGAACAAACATACTTACAAGTAAGTTTAACCAAATAAGAGAAACACTAGAATACAGAATACTAAAATAATAATAATAATAATAATAATAATAGAAATGAAGACAAAATAAATGTAAAATACACCCAATGTTGATAAGTTAGAAGACTTCACATAGTCAACATGCTAATACTATTCAAAGTAATCTAGAGAAGTGATAAAAATCCCTATCAAAATCCCACTGTTATTTTTACAGAAATACAAAAATCTACCCTAAATATCATAAGGTCTCTCAAAGGGTCCCTAGTATCCAGAAGAATCTCAAAAGAAGATTATAGATGAAGAGGAAATTTTGAGGACTCACACTTTCTGATTTTAAAACTTGCTGTGAAGGCACAATAATCCAAATGAGTCCAGAAATAAACCTTTCCTGCTTCAAGTGAATCTTAACATGCATGCTGAGATCATTCAACAATGAAACAGTAGACTTTTGGAAAAACTGCATGACCACATGCAAAACAATGAAATTGGGTTGTACTAAATATCATATAGAATAATTAATGTAAAATGAGTCAAAGGTATAAATTGATAAACTAAACTAAAACTGAATGGTTTTTTGAAGAAAACATAACTGAAAATATTTTTGATGTGGCAATAGGAAATGATTTGAGTATGATATCAAAATCACAAGCAATAAAGAAAGGATACATAAATTGGATTTTATCAAAATTTTAAAAATCTTGACCATTTAGTAGATGATGATTGATAGTTTGTTACAGATGGCTTCATCAGGTTGAGATAAAGCTTCTCTAATCCAATTTTCTGTCTTTTTTTTAAAAAAATCATGAATGAATGTTGGATTTTGCCAACTTCTTTTGCTGTGTATATTGAGGGGATCATATAATTTTTGTCTTTGGTTCTGTTAATATGGTTCATTACATTTATTGATTTGAATATGCCAAACTAATCCCTATATCCCTTGGAAATCCAACTTGGTCATGGTGTATAACCTTGTTGATGATTTGTAGCTTATTGAGGATTTTGCATCTATGTTCATGAGGGAGATTGGCCAGTAGTTCTTTTTTTGGTTGGATATTTCTTTGGTTTTGGTATAAGGGTAATATTTACCTCATGAAATGAGTTATGGGGTATTACTTCCCTTTCAATTTCATTAAAGAGTTTGAGTAGGATTGATATTAAATCTTCTCTACATGCCTTGTATAATTCAGCAGTAAAGCCATCAGGACATGATTTTTTCCTTTTTTTGGTAAGTTTTAAATTACATTTTCAATTTCATTTACTGATACTAGGTTATGAACAATTTTTATATCTTCTTGGTTTAGCTTTGGTAATTTGCACATATCTAGGAATCTGTCCATTTGTTCTGTTTTCCATCCTATGAGAGTAAAGATTTTCCAAGTAGGTATTGATAATTTGGCTTTCCACAGGATCTGGAGTGATTTCACCCTTTTCATTCCTCATTGCATGAATTTGAGTCTTCCCTTATTTGATAATACTGGAAAATTTTTTATCAGTTTTGTTCATTCTTTCAAATAACCAACTCTTTGATCTGTTAATTCTTTGTATAGTTGTCTTACATTCAACTACGTTAATTTCTACCCAGATCTTTATAATTTACTACCTTTTATGGTTTTTTTAAGTATAAACTTATGATGTATGTTTTCTTTATTTTAAAAAATTGTGAACACACATTTCCTAGTTTTGTCAACTAAAATGTCCCAGAAAAATAATGATGAGTCCAGAAGTAAAGAGAACCCTTAGATCTGCTTTATATTCCACTAAAAGAAATCCTAGTAAAAAATGACCAATTCTAAGTCTGGGGCAAGAATTATGAAGAATGAATATGGACTGTCTTGTTTTGGCAAATAGCAACACAAGATGATAGCAAATACTACAAAGACATAGTAAATAAAACACAAAAAACTAGTAGCTTATTGGAATTATTGCCCATAGACCAAGATGAGATTTTAGCTGCATTGGATTGAAATCTGTTAAATATTATTAAATCATGATGTCTCTCTTTTCTTTCTTATCTTGGCCTTTCCATATGGTGTCCATAAGGTTCTTCACACTACATAGTCAGAGTTTTCATGTGACAGCTCAGAGCACCCCAAAATACAAAGAAGAAACTACCAAGCCTTTGGAAGCTGTGGGATCAGAACTGGCATAACACCAATTCCACCAAATTCTAGATCATCATAGACTCAGTCAGTGAGGCTGTGTGTCATCGGGGATGTGTTTGCCAACTAGTGTCTGTGATCCATCTTCTTTCTGGCATTCTGTGACCCACATGCTTCCCTCATGAATAGCGCATGCTTTTCCTTAAACAATTTCCCAGTCTCTTTCTGGCATGATATCGGATTCACACTTAAAGTCCAAAGTCTTGCCACCCCAATTAAGTCTAAATGTGAAAATAAAGACTAAGGGTGCAATTCCTCAGGTAAATCTCAGTTATTGTACTGGAGCAGAAAAGGCCCCCAGGCCCATCTGTTAGTTGCCCAGGTAACAGTTTCTGCTGTTGTGCCAGTTGCTTCTGTTTCTTAGAAATGCCTAATCACTATGATGTGTACTGTAGAAGCCAATCAAAGACAGCCGATTACACTGCCTCTGTACCTCCTTTGCAGGCCCCATGTAAACCTTCCTCCTTGAGTCTTGAAGGCCTAATATTTTAAGGGACAGTGGATTCCCTGTCAGTGCCTGTCCAATATTACATAAATATGCCACCAAATCCTGAGTGTTGTTTTGGTGATTCTGCTTGCTGTTGCATCTGGTGCATTGGCCATGAAGACCAATTGTTCTGACCTCTTTGGTCATTAGTCATGGTCCTCAAGTAGGGAGCTCGGACCTCTCCAGGTCCAATTGATGGTGTGCCCTCAAGATTTCTCAACTCTTCTCAGAGGTCTGGAGGAAGATCCATGGCTGCCTTCTCAAGTGGCTCACATGGGTCCCCAAATTGAGGAAGACAGACTGTCTGTCTGCCTGCCTGATTCTAGTAACACCCCCTGAGGCACCCCAGTTAGTCTGCCTGTCAGTCCTGCTCAGCTGAAGAAAAAGGAGCATCTGATCATCTCTCATTAGTCAGGACCATCCTTGAGGGAAGAGGAATGGAATGTTTAACCTCTGAGTGCCTGTTGAATGAATGTACAAATGAGTAGAATGAGCAGTATAAGCCATAGGCTGCCCTGTGCACCAAGACTGGGAAGCACTGGTCACAGTGACTGATTGGGCCCTCACTTGCAGTTCTATATTGATTGACATATGACATAACAGAGGCCTTGCAATAGAGTGGCCTGGGCTGTTTGGATCAAAAGTCTGCGCAGACCTGCATCTCGGCGTGACTCTTTGGGGCTGGTAGGCCCGCCCTTCATCCGCAAGGAACTGCCTGGAGATCGGCATCTGGGCCGGGTCTGTTTGGGCCTGTAGCCCCGCCCCTCACCCCCAGGAAGTCTCCCATAAAGCAGCATCTCGGCCTGTCTCTTTGGGACCCAAAACTCTCGGACCCGCAGAGTGGCCCGGGCTGTTTGGATTGGGAATATTGCGGAGACTGGCATCTTGGCCAGGTATGTTTGGGACCGGGAACTTTTCAGAAACCAACATTCTGGCCTGACTCTTTGGGACCTGTAGGCCCTTCACTCGCAGGGAACCTCCTGGAGACCTGCCTGGGACAAGGCATGGAGGCCTGGCCTGCCTGAGATTCCACAGGCTCCAGGGTGGCCACACCCAGCATTCCCCTTACAAATTAGAGAGCCAGGAGCCCACAGAGGGGAGTTAGGACCCTGTGAGGAAGCCAGGAGCCTGTGGGGGAGCCACTGCCCCTCCAGGAACTGAGGGTGTAACAGGTAATTTGCCACATAAGCAGAGAAAGCTTTGGAACACTGCTCAAAGTAAGGAAATACAGAAAAATGACAAAAGGAAAGACCAAAAGGCAGGCTCAAAGCCCTAG
>PVJX010044373.1:0-13221 GCA_004027295.1 Dolichotis patagonum
CTGGGCGTGGTCAACCCAGAGCCCCGTGGAACCTCAGGCGGGCCAGGCTGCTGTCCTTTGTCCCAGGCCAGTCTCCGGGAGGTTCCCTGTGGGTGAAGGGCGGGCCTACCAGTCCCAAACAGACCTGGCTGAGATGCCAGTCTCTAGGAGGTTCCCTGCGGGTGAAGGGCGGGCCTACCAGTCCCAAACAGTCAGGCCAAGATGCCAGTCTCCGCAAAGTTCCCAATCCAAACAGCGCAGGCCCATCTGCCAGTCTCCGGGAGGTTCCCTGAGGGTGAAGGGTAGGTGTATTTTGGCTCACAATTTTGGAACTTGCTTTGGGCCTGTGGTGAAGCTTCACATCATGATGGGGGGCAGGTGCATGGTGAAGCGAAACTACCCATCTCATGGCCAAGAAGCAAAAAAGAGAGAAAGAAGAGTAAAGGTGGAGTTTTATGCCAAATGACATAAAACCTCTTCCTAGACCCTTCCTCTTAAAGTTTCCACCACCTCTCAATAGCACTACAGGCTAGGAATCTTCACTTCCTCATTATTTTCAATATGGCTGTCAACTCCTACTGGGTTTGATGGCCTGGAATTCAGACTTTCTTTGATACAATGTATCTTCAGAATAATCTGTAGCTTCCATTGCCATTCTAGGAGGAGTGTCCTTTAGGATTGGGAAGGTCAGTGCTGAACAATTCATTATATAAACTTTTAGAATGATTCGTTTATTTTTAGCACCACTCCTAATCTCTTCCGAGGTATAGTATCTCATCCTGAACATTTCCTGGTTAGCAGCCCAAATAAGAATTTTCATGACATTTTTTTCTATCAGCACTTGGTATTACAAAGGAGGGAGGGCATAACTTTTGTTTCCTAGCTTCTAAAGATATGCTAATATTTTTCACCATTGTCTCCTCTCCAATCTTCTTTTCCCCTATTTCTTTAAAGAACCAAATAAACATAAATTTCTTTAGAAAGTATTAGCGTCTAAAAACAAACACTTCTTGTCTCACGTGTTTAAGCAGAAATCCACCAATCTTCCCTTTGGTTTTATTAACTTTTTCAGTAATATTAACTGTTTTAATTTAAATTTGTACTTAGAAATGCAAATGCCTTGACATTCACTTGCCAAATTGGTATATTTACTGTTCCTCTCATTTCCTTTAACTATCTGATTTTATCGATTATCTTGTCCTTCTGAGATTAACAATATAAAATTGAATGCATAAATACTATTACAGCAAAAAATGTGACTTGTAAGTTGTAAAAGATGGGGGAGGAAGTTGGCACAATTATAAGCTCTCATGATGTAGAAATTATATTTGCTTCCTAGTACCTGTCTCCTTTTCTGTTTTTGTTATAAAACAGAATGTGAATGCCCAAATGTATTTTAATCAACCATACATTTAAGTATATTTTATTTATGATCTCTTTTACTATAGATTTTTCTTTAATAATTTGACCTGATTAAATTAAATGTTTAATAGGTTCTAAGAAAATGGTTAATTCTTTGAGATCTAGATTATTCATTCAAAAGTATTTGTTAGGGCAAGTAAAGTATTACAAGAAATAAAGTTTTACTCAATAATCTTATTCTTAAAAGATAATGAATATTGAAAAGTGAATACAATATTCTTTTGGAAAGTTTTTAAATTATAAGGCTAAGCCTGTGGATATGGTTCAGTGGTAGAGCCCTTTCTTAGCATATACAAAGTGATATAAACTGGGGAGGGAGGAAAAAAGAAAGGAGGGAAAACCACACCAAAATCTAGAAAGAGATAATCTTAGTAAGAACCTCAAAATATACAAAGCAATAAATGACAGATAAGAAATGAAAAATAGACTAAGTGACAATTATAGTTGGAACCTTCAAGTCTCTACTCTCAACAATTGATAGCACTATTTGACAGAAATCAGCAAAGTTAAATATAATAATCAACCAGAAGTATCAAATTGACATTGAAAACATACTCCTCAACAACTATGGAATATATGTTTTCAAATGCTCAAGGAGCATAGAACAAGCATATGCTTGGCCATAAAACAAACTTGCAAGAATTGGAATCATATAGAACATTGTTCTCCAACCATAATGGAATGGAACAAAAGAAGAGAAAGACTAAATGTTGCTAAATATGTGGAAAATAACATGCTTCTAAATTCTGGTTCAAATATTAGGTTTAACAGCAAATTTAAAACATACAGAAATTAATACAAATGAAAATATAACATTTAAATATGAAGGATGAGGCCCAAGCAATGCTGAAAGTAAAATTCATAGCACTAAAAATTTACATTAGAAATAAGAAAAGTACTCATAATTGTATACTAAATTCCTACCCACAAGAAACTACAAGTAAACCCAAAGCAAAAAGGAGGAATAATATTTATCAGAAAAAAATCAATGTAATTGAAAATAAGAAATAGGGAGAAAATGAATGAAACAAAAATCTAGTTCTACAAAATAAATCAAGGCCAGGCATAGTGGTGCATGCCTATAATCCCAGCACTCAGGGAGCTGAGGCAGGAGGACTGACAAGAATTCAAGGACAGCCTGGACTACATAATGACTTCAAGGTCAGTTTGCATTACATAACAATACCCTGTTTGTTTGTTTTTTAAAAAAGGAGCTGGGGGTGTAGTTTGGCACACTCTGGGTTAAATTACAACTGTCAAAAAGAAATCAAGAAATAGAGTAGCGAGATTGATTAAAAATAAAATAGAGACTCCAGCTGCCATCAGGGTAGCTTCTGGCTGGTAATTAGCTCAGGTTAAGCAGGCAGTGACCAGTCTTGCCCCTGCACGAATTCCAGCCACCATCAGGGAGCCAGTGCAGGCTGGGAAAAGCAGCAGCCAGTGCTACACCAGTGCACTCAATGACCACCATCAGGTACATGTAGCCAGCACTGGCTAGGAGAGTCAAACAGTCATGCTTCGGACAAATTGTAGCCAATGCAGGAAGTGCCTGGAACCTCACTACTCACTCACTTGTCCAGAAAAAAACAGGAAAATGTCAAGACAAAGAAGCAAATGGCAGTCTCTAAGCCTCCAACCCAAGCAGAGCAAGTCCAGGACATATAAACATGAGAGAGATCAGGAGTTTCACAGCTGCAGTTTCTGAAATGATTGCAACTGAAGTAAAGGAACAACTTCATGAGTTTATAAAAGAAATGAGAATGGAAATACTATCTCAGGTAAAAGAAGAAATGAAAAACATAATAAAAGAATTGCTAAGTACCTCAAAGGAAGACATAGATTTTAAAAAATTGAGGAGCATAGAAAAGTGGGGGAATCCTTGAATGAACAATATAAAAAAGATATAGAATACATAAAACAGATTTAAAGAGATATCCAGGAAATTAAAAACTCCATTGAAAGCTGGCAAAACCACTTGAAAGAAACTGAAGACAGACTTTCAAACCTTGAAGACAGGTTTGCAGCTTTTGATCACAAAAGGAAACATCTCTTAAAAATAACAAGGAACTTGGAAATAACAATTCAACGGCTGCCAAAAGATGCAAAGAAAAATAACTTAAGAATAATTTATGTCAGTGAAAAAACAGGAGTCAATACAAATGATATTAAAAGCCTATTTATAGAAGTAATAGCAAAAAACTTCCCAAGCAGGGGAAAGGATGTGGCATTCAGATAAGTGAGGTATATAGAACTCCAGCTAGCCATAACCAAAATAAATCCACACTCAGACATATAATAATCAACATCCCAGAAATTCAACACAAGAACAGAATATTAAAAGCTGTTAGAAAAAAGAAACAGATTACCTATAAAGGAAGACCCTTCAGAATCATGACAGACTTCTCAATGCAAACCATCAAGTCAAAAAGAGGCTGGAGTGAAGTATTTCAAGTCCTGAAAGAAAACAGCTTCCAACCCAGATTGATCTACCCTGCAAAACTATCTTTCAAAACTAATGGAGAAACAAGATACTTCCATGACAAAGAAAACAAAAGGAATTCATGACTGCCAAACCAATCCTACAAAGAATACTGAAGGACACTCTACAGAGAGATAAAAATGACCATGGTTCCAGGAACAGCAGCAGAAGGAGATCACCAAGTGAAGCAGACAATTGAATAGAAGGGAAAAGTAGGGACCCAGTGGCAGGAAAACAGCATGGCAGTGATCAGCCAGTGCATGTTGGCCATAACCATTAATGTAGATGCTTTCAGTTCACCAATAAAAAGATATGCAGGCAGAGTGAATCAGGAGACAGGGTCCATCAATATGCTTTATACAAGAAACACATTTAACTTGAAAGAAAATTCATAGACTGAAAGTCAAAGGAGAAAGAACAATGCTCTATGTGACAGGGAACCAAAGAAAAGTAGGGGTAGCTTGCCCATCAACTGCAGAATGGATAAGAAAGACATGGCATTTTTATACAATGGAAAGCTACTCAGCTATAAAGAAAGATAACCTTGAGACTCCTATAGGCAAAAAGATACAACTTGAGATCATGCTCATAGATGAAATAGTTCAAAGTCACATGGGTAAACATCATGTTGTCTCCCTAGTATAAAAAACTAAAGGAGTTAGTGGGATCCAAAATGCACAATACATATTGCAAAAATGAGAAGGGATGAAATGTCTCAAAAGAAAAGTCAGTGGTCATTGTTAATCTTTTATCATGTTTTGAAACCCATATTATTTTCAATGTTCTGTATAGTATGGTTTTACTCTGTTTTGTTTTGTTTGATTTTATTATATTTGATGGCATGCACAGCTATTTAAAAGATAACACAATATATTATGGTAGCTATTATTGATTTCCCATTATCTTGCTTTGAAGCCTTGTATTGCTTTCATTGTTTTGTTTTGATTGATTTTATTCTATTTTGTTTTGTTTGATTGTATTATGTCTGATGGTATATGCAGCTACTTTGAAGATAACAAGAGGCATTATGATAGCCATTATTGATTTCTTTTTATCTTGTTTTGAAGTCCTGAATCGTGTTCATTGTTTTGCCTGGATTGACTCTATTCTCTTTTATTTCATTTGGTTTTATTCTCTTCAAAATAAAAGAAAAGAAAATATATAAATCACTAATATCATAAATAAATTAAAGAATATCAATATTAATCTTCCATCCTTCACAAAGATAAGGAAACACTAAAAACAACTTTTTCTTAATAAATTTGTTGATCTATAAAAAATGAACCAATTCCTCAAAAACCTAAAACTAACACAATAAGACAAAATAGATAATATGAATAACCACATAATTAAGGAAATTGAATTCATAATTTTAAGGCTCACAACAAAAGAATTTCCTGGCCCTGGCTCACTAGACATTTCTATCAGAAATTTAAAGCAAATTCACAATCTCTTCCAGAAAAATCAAAGATGGATCAGTTCTTATTTTATAAGACCAGTACTACCTAAAACCAAAAACAGAAAAGGCACATTCTGCATTATGATTACTATCTTTCCTACATTAAGTAAAACCATATGTTGTTTTCCTTGGGCTCCTATAACAAAAAAAACCCCACAAACTCAGTGACTTTAAACAATTGATTCTTTAAACAATTGATTAAACAATTTAGAAATTGATTCTCTCATGGCTGTGGTGGCAAGGTGTCAGTTGTCAAGGGAGATAAGATCACCCTTTCTGAAAACTCTAGGGAAAAATCTTTAATCCTTGGCATTCCTTTGCTAGTAAACCTATCACTCCAGTTTCTACTTGTTCCATCACAAGGCATTCTCCTTTGCAGTTGTGTATATCTCTCTTCTCTTTTTATAAGAAAAACAGTGACTGATTGGGACCCACTCTAATCAAGTAAGACCCCAATTCAATTACATTTTCAAAAACCTTATATCCAAATGAGAGGTTAGGACTTAAACATATTTATTTCCTGGGGGATATAATTCAACTCATAACACCATCTGAATCAGTGGAAAAGTGTTTGAAGAAAAGCTTTGTTTAACAAGACTCCATTACAGAGAGAAGCAGAGCATATGGTTGATGCCAAACCTTTAAAATTTAATAGCAATCATGTCTATGTAACCATGACACTAGCAGAATCAACACACTCCAAAATGCAATTATAATTGCAATCCTGTTATCAGGAACAGTGTTACTGTAAGCAGAAGAAATATAAACAGTTGTTCAATTTCAGTTGCTTTATCTCTGGCTTCAGTGCTGTTTTACAACCATCTACTTATAATGCCTGAGTGCAACCAGAGTGCTAATTCATTTGATTCAAAGTGGTTGAACGATAAGGCATTTATTATCTCACTCACCCCTTCACAGGCTCATACTTTTTTATCTTCACCCACCAAACAACACAGTATATCAATCTACAGAGAAAAACATAAGACACTTTAATGATTTGCAAACAGAGGGAATTGAACACAATGAATGTTTTACACAAAGAAGCAATGAGAAGCAGAGTGGTGAGGCAACTTAGAAATTGGAAAAAGAAAAAAAAAACAAGAACTGACTACAACCCTTAATCTACAGTCAAAGGTTAAAAGGAATTATCCATGTAGCAGCCAAAGTTAGCCAGCAGGAACCAAAGCATCAGTTGTGTATCATGAAGAGATAGAATCATTGCAAAGCAGCACCTGAAGCAGAGAGAGCCCATCAATCTATGATCTCTCACCAGTGTCTCTCATTGGTAAAACCTACCCAGAAGCTACCTTTGCAAAGGCAAAGGAACACAGCCCTGTGACAGCAGGTCAGAGCAGGAAAAGCATACTAATTCTTGAGAAAATAATGCCAAGGTTCAGCACATCTTCCTCCCATCAAACTTCACTCAAGCAATTCTTCTATCAGTAACACTTTTTGTACTGTTTTTTAATGTGCATTTTTTATGTCTAATAGTCTACTACTGATATGATATATTTATTGTTATGCAGAAGGAAAACATTTCAAGATTCAAATATATAGAAGGAAAACAGTTCTGCTAATTCATTAATTATCAAGTACCTACGAGAGTGATTCAGTGTGTTACTATACAAATCTTTTTGCAAATTGTTAGAGTGTTTGAGTTTGTTTGATTTTTTTGTTGTTGTTTAATAAAATTTGGAGGCTGGAGACTGGAATGGGATGGGCCAGGGATATAGCTCAGTGGCACAGTATCTTCCTGGAAATCATGAGGTCCTGAGTTCAATTTCTAGTAAGAGAGAGAGAGAGAGAGAGAGAGAGAGAGAGAGAGAGAGAGAGAGAGAGAAATTGGAAATGGGAACATATTTTTTCCATTAAAAGTCCTAGCTCTGGCATGCCAGAACAGTGAGTTTTTAGAAACAAACTGAAAATCAGAAAACAAGATGCATGGGCCTCAGGCCTCAATCTGCGACCAAGTTTTTCTATCAAAGCAGGTCAAGTCAGATCTATAAAGTCTGCTACTCAACCCTTACCTTGCATTTTAAGTCTTCCAAGACTTTAAAGCTATAATGAATCTATGGCATGTGTTAATTTATGAATTGTTTTTTCTAATCTAAAACCTCAGTATTCATTAAGATTTATTGCAGTGTTGGCATCTTGCAATAAATAAGTGGATTTTGGTTTGGAGTTTCAGCACTGATCTCTAGAATGTTTCCCATTTTTTGGATATTTTCTTACTTAGGCATATGATAAAGACTTTGCTTTTGATGACTTGTTATTCCTAAAGTATATAGTTTATCAGATAGGTCCAGAACACCAGTAGACAAATTAAATTAACATCCTATGAATTAGACTTGCAATACATTGAGATCAACAGCTGCTATATTTTAATTTTTAGAAAAATCACAATGCTTCCATTGTGACCTTGTTTCTGAATTCTTATACTGATGTAAAGTGTCACTTGAGATGTAAGAGTGCTAAACAGAAATATTTTTTATTGCCCTTAACTCAAACTTATACAAATTAAGAAAAGAAATAACTTCAGTTCCAGTAGGATATACATACAATCTCTCAGTAATGCCCTTTATTATGCTATATACATAGGGACAAAGTTCATGAAAAGAGCAATGATATAAAATGTTTATTTATAGAACAAACTTAATGGATTCATTATTCCTTTTGCAATAGTTATTACAGAATGATTTACTTTTATCACTTTTAAAATTTTTAGTTTATTAGTGCATATGTATAGTACACAATGTTTACATGTCTTGTGGGAAGTTGACACATGTACACAATGCATCTTAATTATTTTCTCATCCTCTTTCCCTTCCTCTCTTGACTCATCTCTTGATACCCTTCTTCTCTGCACATATTTGCAGGGCATAATGTTGATACTCCTTGTGTGGTGTTGGTATATGCACATAACACATCCCAATTCCTTTTTTCATCTTTGTCATGTCCCTTCTTCTCCCTTCCCCCATCTCTTGATCTCTTTCCCCTTTGAGAATGATCTGTCTCTCCTCTTTTATCTTTTATTTTGTCCTTTATTTTTACTCATATAAGACAGACCATGTGACACTGAACCTTCTGAGTCTGATTTGTTTGACTGAACATTATGGTCTCAAGGTGCATTCATTTTCCTACAAATGACTCATGTTTATCTTTCTTTAAAAGATGGCAGAGTAGTACTCTGCGGTGGTAAGCTTTGTTTATTCATTTATCTGTTGATGTACATATGAGCCACATCTAAGGTTTAGCTATTATGAATTGTGCTGCTATGAACATGGGTATACATGTATCATTGTAATATGATGTCTTTAAGTCTTTTACGAAGACATATACAAGAGAAATATCTGGGTCAAATGAAACTTCTAGTTTTAGCTTTTGGAGGAATCTCCATACTGTATTGATTCTCATAGTGGTTGTGTTAGTTTAAATTTCCATCAACAATGAAGAAGCATTCATCTTTTCCTACAGCTTCTCCAGAATTTATTATTATTTAACTTCTCAATGACAGCCATTCTTTTTGGGTAAGGCAAAATCTCATGTTATGTTAATTTTTATGACATATTATTCCTCATTATAAAAATGCTGGCTTACCTAATGTCAGATTTGTCAGTGTTCCAGACATGGCATTCCTAATGCTCACCTCAAGCTTCCATAAAAATAAGAGCAAGTCAAACCCAAAGTTTATAGAAGGGAAGAAATTATAAAGATCAGAACAGAAATCAACACAATTGGGACAAAGAAAACAATGCAAAGAGCTAAGGAATTGAAGAGTTGCTTTGCAAGAATAAACAAAATTGATAAACCCCTAGCCAACTTTATCAAGAAAAAGAAAGAAAAAAATCAAACTCATGCAATAAGGAATGAAAAGGTTGAAATTACTACAATTTCTGTCGAAATTCAAAAGATCATAAATACCCACTTTGAAAATCTTTACTCACATAGGCTGAAAAACAAAGAGAAAATGGACAGATTCCTAGACATTTATGAATTATCAGACCTGAATCAAGAAGATACAAAAATTTTGAAACTCAATATCAGTTGCTAAAATTGAAAACACAATTAAAAACTTATCAACCAAAAAAGCCCAAGTCCTGATGGATTCAAGGTTGAATTCCACAAGAAATTTACAGAAAATTTAACACCAGTACTCCCCAAACTCTTTAATGAAATTGAAAGGGAAGTAATCTCCCTAACACATTCCTGGAGGCAACTATTACTCTGATACCAAAACCAGAGAAAGACCCTACCAAAAAGGAGAACTATATGCTAATCTTGCTAATGAACATGGATACAAAAATTTTCAGTAAAAAAACAGAAAATAGAATGCAGCAACTCATCAAGAAGATTATACATCATGATCAAGTGGGATTTATCCCAAGAATGCAGGGATGGCTCAACATACACAAATCAATAAATGTAATATACATCAACAGAGCCAAGACAAAAATCACATGATCATCTCAATAGATGCAAAAAAACCTTTTGATAAAGTCCAACACTTGTTCATGATAAAAACCATACCGAAAATAGGAATAGAAGGTATCTGCCTCAACCTGATAAAAGCCATCTATGACAAACCAACAGCCAACATCATACTAAATAGACAAAAATTGAAAGCTTCACTCTAAAATCAGGAACAAGACAAGGATGTCCATTTTCACCACTCCTATTTAATATAGTTCTGGAAATGTTAGCCAGAGCAATTAGACAAGAAAGAAATAAAAGGAATAAGAATAGAAAATCAAGACATTAAATTATCACTATCTGCAGATGACATGATACTCTACTTAGAAGACCCCAAAATCGCCATCAAAAGATTATTAGAGTTAATAAGCAAATTCAGCAGTGTAGTTGGATACAATGTAAACACTGAAAAAAGAAATAGCATTTCTGTACAACAATAACACACTGAGAAAGAAATTCTGTAAATAACACCTTTCAAAATAGCATCCAAAAAATTGAAACACTTAGGAATCATCTTAACAAAGAATGTAAAAGAACTCTACATTGAAAATTATAGTACTCTAAAAAATAACATTAAAGAGGATGTCAGAAAATGGAAATATATTCCTTGCTCTTGGATAGGAAGAACTAACATTGTAAAAATGGCCACACACCCAAAACTGTTAAACAAATGTAATGCAATCCCAATCAAAATACCATTAACATATCTCACAGATCTAGAGAAATCATTCCTAAAATTCATCTGAAACCAGAAGAGATGTAGAATAGCAAAGGCAATCCTGGGAAACAAAGGCAAGCAAGAGGTATTACAATCCTGGACTTGAATTTATACTACAAAACTACTGTAATAAAATCAGCATGGTACTGGCCAAAAACAGACCTGAGGACTAATGGAACAGATTGGAAGATGCAGACACAACTCCAAAGACACTCAGTGTCCTCATCTTTGAGAAATGGGCCAAACATGTTCACTGAAAGAAAGATAGCCTCTTCAATAAGTGGTACTGGAAAAACTGGCTCCCCATATGCTGAAAACTAAAACTAGATCCATGTCTATCACCATGCATTAAACTAAAGTCAAAGTGGACCAAAGATCTAAATATTAAAACAGAAACACTAAATCTACTGGAGGACAACGTAGCTAGAAATCTTGAAGACATACGGGTTGGCAAAGAGCTCATGAACAAAACGCAAACCAGGAAGAACTTCAAAGAATCAACAACTGGTATTTCATCTTATTAAAAAGGTTTTTGCACTTCAAAAGAAATCACCAATAGAGTGAAAAGAAAACCCACAGAATGGGAAAGAATATTAGCCAACTGTCCCTTAGACAAAGGACTTATATCTAGAACATGTAAGGAATTTGAAACATCAGGCCCCCAAATTCAAAGACCAATCCAAAAATGGGCATCTGAAATGCACATGCACTTCTCAGATGAAGAAATACAAATGGCAAACAAATACATGAAGAAATGTTCAACATCACTTGTCATTTGAGAAATGCAGATAAAAACAACACAAAGATTCCATCTCACTCCAGAAAGAATGGTTGCCTTCAAGAAATCAACAACAATCAAGTAACAAATATTGGCGATGCTGTGGGGAAAAGGAACACTTCTTCATTGGTGGTGGGAGTGTAGACTGCTCTGGCCTATATGAAAATCAGTATGGAGAGTCCTCAAAAACCTAGGATTGGAAGTCCCATTCAATCTTGCTATTCCCCTTCTGGGTATTTTCCCAGAAAAATTCAAAAGATTATGTCACACTGATATATGTGCATACATGTTTATAGCAGCATAATTTGTAATAGCTAAATCTTGGAAACAACCAAAATGCCCATCAACTGCAGAGTGGATAAAAAAGAGGTGGTATTTTTATACAATGGAATATTACTCAGCTATAAAAAGCATAATCTTGAGGCTTTTTATAGGTTAACGGAGGGAAGCTGACACTATACTCATAAGTGAAATAAATCAGATTCACATTTGTAAATATCATATTATCTCCTTAGTGTGAAAAATAACTAATAATAATAAACTGAAAGAGTAATAAGAATTCAAAATGTACAACAGATACTGTAATAATGAAAGGGAAAGAAAGTTCTTAAAAGGAAAAAACAACTGGGATAGGGGAAAGGAGAAATGAAAGAAAGGAAAAGATTTGATATCTATCTATCTATCTATCTATATATATATGTATATATATGCATGCTTGTATGTATATACAAGAAGATAGCTATACTACTAATTTTTGTTAGCTCATCAAAAAGAATGGTTTGTGCTGTCATTGTTTGATTGTTTGATCATTTTTATGCCTAGATCTTGTAACCTAAACCACTACGTCTAAGATAACAATATGCAATATATTAACTAGTATAAATTTCCCACTTTTTTGTTTGAAATTCTGTATTATTTCTATCCTTTTTTCTGTTTTGCTTTTTTAAAAAGAAAAGCAAAATAAATCAGTAAGAGAGGGATGATAGAAAACAAGCGGGTAAACTTTTGGAGATGGGAACGGGAGTCAGGGGAGAGGGCAGGTAAGGGCAAAGGGGTGAAGAGACTGAAAACAATCAAAATATATTCTATGCCTATGCCAATTCTCCAAAATGAACATTATTGTATTGCAAACAAACTAGTAAAAGAAAAGAGTTAAATTTTAAAAATAGTAGTTTAAAAACACTTTATAAAATTTTCCAATTCTTCATCATGACTTACAAATGCTCTACATAACCTAGCACCCGTCTGCCTTTTTTCTTCCCACTTTCATTATTCTTTTTTTTAATTTCTTTTTTTTTATTTAAAAGAGAATAAAACAAAAGGGGGTAGTACAGAGCAGATCAGAAGAGGACAACATAGGCAACACAGTACTTTACATTAAGTCAACTGGACATCAACATTATTTAACACCATATCTCTAACTCTGCTATAGTTGAGCATAGTTTCAATTACAATAATATCAAACATAACACAATAGTATAAAGCCATGCATTTAGTGAAAGAATTCCAGGGCTTTCTGAACCGAATAACAGAAAATGATCAATAAGTATTATAATAGCTCATTTTTGATAAAAAAGAAAAAAATTTGTTTGAACTATCACACATATTCAAATTCCAATGAGACACAATGTGGTAGACAGAACCAACAGCAATAGAACAAAACAAATCAAAACAAAACAAAACAAAACAAAAAAAAAGCATGGTAGGACTTCTAAGAAGGATAATATTGAATCAGCAATAGCTGTCACAATGTTTTGTTTTCTTCAAAACAGCTGTTCATATCATCACGTATGATATAGTCAAACAAAACAGGATAACACCATTCCACCTGATGATTTAAAACGTTGAAAGACTTCGAAGCTATGAGATGGGGCCTCATGCTTACCATAAAGTCTTACATACTCTTATCAAATCTC
>PVJX010044374.1:0-13230 GCA_004027295.1 Dolichotis patagonum
CCACAGTGGGCTGTTTGTATTGTTGAAATCTCTCAAAGGTTCATCATCACTGGTACAGCAGGAAGTGAGAAGTGACTGCCAAGGGGTACAGGAGTCTTTCTGAACAAGTGATGAGAAAATTCTAAACTTACTTGTGGCAAGAGTTTCCAGTTCCATGGATGGCATCAAAACAAGTGAACAGGTAAATTCTGTGTTTATTAAATTATATCTCAATAAAACTATAACCAAAATAAAACTAATAGCCTGAAACTTTGCCTTCTTTGCTTCTCTGCAAGAGTGAGCAGAGAGGTAAATAACTAGCAAGCTGGAAATGCTTTTATTATCTTGTCTAACTTTGACCTATACAGTGAAGTTGTTTCGGTTTGAAATCATGATGGAGCCTCAAAGAGGCGTAGTCTGAACCTGCTTGACCTCTACACCCTATGTGATTTTTCAGTTTGTAAGAAGCCAACGGGTTTCTCTAAACAGGCCAGAGTTTAATTGCTTTCCTGGATGAATTCTGTGTTTTCTAAATAAAGGCATGAGGCAATGAGCTCACAGAGTCTGTTCAGTTCAGTGAGTACCACAGCTCTTTGCGGTGTAAATGACCTATATAGAAATCGGTCAAATTTCTGAATTTTCCTCAGCAGTTGTTTTTAGCCAAAGCTCTTGCACATTAATTGTTCTATAATCTTCAGAGTTGGAGTGGGGAAAGAAATGAAAGAAATAACAAACCAATCACAGTTTGTTGTTGGTAGGAAACCATAGTTTGAGGCTTTGTCATTTTGTTCATGAAAAAAATTCTATAGGCAATGATACCACAGTCAAAATGACTAGGCAAAGGGAAATAATTTCAAGCATGTGGCTTATTCTAAGCTTGGACAGAGGAAATAAAATAATTAGCAGTCATATATTTGATTCTGGTCAGAAGTTTCCTCTCCATAACTGCTTAATTTTGGCCAGTTCTACATTGCTTATTTTGCCATTTCTGCATAGGTGATCCTCCTCCTGGGTTTCGCAGTCCATAAAGAGGACCCTGATTTGACCACTACAGTTCTAAGCCCTGAAGCGGTTCACAGTGATCCCAAGGTTTGTTCTGTCTCACCATGCCCTGGGCTACGACCAAGTGATCCAAGGAGGAAGACACAGAACTCAAGAAGGGCCACAATTTAAGGGGAACACAAAGTGAGTGGCATTCTCCAACACAGTTCACCATTACTACTCAATGAGTCAAGGTGGTCCATGATAAGATAAGCCTAAGAATCTCAGTCTAGAGAACCCTAGAAAAGCATGACTATTAAGGTAATGCAGTGTCCAGGGTCAGATCCTGGGACGGAAAAGAACATTAAGTAAAAACTAAGGAAATCTGAATAAATTATGAAGTTTAAATCATGTGTCTCTTTCTGTCCATTGGCTATAACAAAAGTTTAAAATGGGGAAAATTGGATATGGGAACTCTCCAGTATCCTTGTACCTTCTCAGGAAATCTGAAACTATTCTAAAATAAAAGTATAATTAAAAAGAGAGGGAAAGACAGAAATATAGAGACCCCAGATTGGTTGGAGCCAAGGATGATGGAACTATTCCAGAAGTCAGTCCATATAATTCTGCTGCTAGATTTCTGCAGTAGCCCCAGAGATCTTTCTTCAATTCCATAAGCTCGTCCACCTTCCCTCCTATAACTCTAATGTGCTGAAGTTATCCAGAAATGAATTCTGTTGTTTGCAACCAAAGGAGTTTACCATCAAGTTCTGCTCCTGAGTTCCCCCCCACCAAATATGTAGCAGTCAATTTATGAGGCAATAGTTAGGCCATACACACATTCTAGTCTGCAAATTTTATATTCTTCCTAACAAACTTTGTACTAGAGGTGTTGACATGGAACAGCCCTTATTTTGGCTTCTCTTCTCACAGTGTGAATCTCTACAGAGATGTCACTCATGTCCATGCTGGACAGTACCAGTGCATCACAATCTTCATTTCCTGAGGCAGAGGAGAAGACGCTATTGATAGCACACCGTGACCCCTTTTATAAGCAAATGCACCCACCTCCCAGCTGCTGTGAAAGCTGCCTATTAGAGGCTGCCCTCACATCCAGAGATCTCCATCTCAATGAAATGGGTTCCCCATCTGAGGCTTCCTATAATCAACAACTGATGATCAAGGGGCAACAAAATTCTGTCCCTCTTGCCTAAGGTGGTACCAACTCTAAGGTGTTATTCGTGCTTCAGACGCACCTATTACCTGCTATGTGTGGCCAGGATCTTTGAGAGGTCTCTCTCTAACCCCAGATCATGTGAATCCCTACCTCAGACTCTGCTTCAGGAACCCAAGCTAAACCTTACTATGCAGAATCCTTTTCAACATAGTGACCAATTCAGCCATTACCAATATGTCAAAATGAATAAACAAAGTAGAACTTATTTGACACTTCTACTGAAAATAAAACTAACAAATGTGAGAATTTATGCCAGCACAAAAGGAAACATCAGCTAAGAAACTAGAAGCCAGTGTTGCCTACCATTTTAACCACTGGCTTCTGCAAAAGCCAAGGAAAGTGTACAGTCTGGAGAGTAAACAACCTGTAACTTCATTGTTGAGACACAGAGTCCAGGCATGGTTTAGAGACCTGTCCATGTGTCATCTTCCACTGGACAGCCTATCATTGGTCACCATTCATAACACACATCTCTACAGGAATCATGTCTTCAGGAACAAATTGGAAAAGGTAACGCTACTTAAGTATAATTCTTGCCTCTAGCAGCTGTCATGTGTGATAGTGGAAGGCATTTCTCACCCTCTCAGTGTTCTGGTGAAGGAGCAGGTGCACTTCTTAAGAGCATCCTTCCAAGTGGCATCAGCGAACAATCTCACAGTTGGGCATCTCTATTACTAAATATAACCTGGCTTTTTTGTCTGCTGTTGTTTAATGCCAGCTGGGTTTTTCTGAGAGTGTTTGACTAGGAATAAGACTGATGAAATAGAAACTTAAAATAACAGTGGTCTAAAAAGATCTCAGAAATCTATTTATCTACTTACCTGTTACATAAAGGTCCAGGATGATTTGGCAGCTCAATGGCATGACTCTTGTGAGGGCTCAGATTCCTACTGCCTGTTGCTTGATCATCTCTAGAGTGTCATTCTTATTCAATGAGTCCAACGTGGCTCACTATCCTGTCTGGATTTGACTGGAAACAAGTTGATGAAAGTGAGGAAAGAAAATAATCCCCTTCCTGTTGAAAACATGGTGAGGAAAGTATATTACTTTGGCTCACTTGAATAAATGGGCAAATTCACAGTCTCACCTAGCTGCAAGGGAGCCCAGGCAAGAGAGCGTTTAATTTAGAAGCCATAAATCCAGCTAAAAGTTGAGCATTTTATTGCTGAAGGATAAAAAAGAAAAGATGGATGTTGAGTTACATCTATCTGGAAAGCAGATTATGTCCTGGAAGAAATGGTACCTTCATAGGGAAATGGAGTGGATTAAAGGACCCAGACACTCCCAATCAGTGCCTCTGGTAGACTTTATTATTCTTCACCAAATCCTACTTTCCTCTTGCCAAGTCCCTCCCCAGGCAGTTAACTTGCTTTGGCAAATGAGTATGGGCAGCAGTTACATGTGTCTCTTTCAGGCAGAAGTTGTAAAAGATAACACATGGTTCATGGTCTCTCTCTTCCTTCTACCATAAGACCACTTAGGGTCCTGAGAGGTTGATCCACCAATGTAAGCACAGAAGATGTGTGAGTGTCTGACTCAAGATGGGCATTCAGCAAAGGTGCTATTATTGAAAAGCCAGTTGTTACTGCAGCATGACCTAGCCTCAACTGACAAGGATGAAACTGCATCCTCCTGCCAGTAGGCTTTCTGTGGAGTCTTTGTCCAAAAAGTGCATCTTCATATCAGCAGCTGCCTTTCACTGAATATTTACAATGAATCAAGCCTTAATAATTGCATTAACATTACAAAAATCACTTAAACTTCATTTGGAATTGATAATCAATTTATGGATGGATTCTTTTGCACCACAACTAATTATTATTAAGTGCAAATAGATTATTTGAAACAATTTATGAAAGTTTTTACATAAAAAAAAGAAATTTAGCTGGGTGCAGTGGTGTATGCCCTTAATGGGCTGAGGTAGGAAAATTGTAAGCTCAAGACCAGTCTGGGAAACTCAGTAAGACCTTGTCTCAAGATAAAAAAAAAATAAATATATATATATATATATATATATATATATATATATATTTTAGAAAAAGAGTTGGAAATGTAGCTCTGTGGTTGAGAGCTTCCATCCCCAATACTGGAAAAAAAATTGAAAATTTGCTCCTTAATGTATTTTCTAAGTCCATTTGTGTTTGTTGACACGGGGGCTTGCTGTGTAGTTTGGGCTAGTCTTGAACTCACTATGTAGCCAGACTGGTCTTTATTTACAGCAATCCTCCTGTTTCAGTCTCCCAAGTACTGAGATAATAGCTTTTCACACATGGGAAAAGTATAAAATATTACTGATGACTAGGAAAAAATGATCATGTTAATAATTTTAATGTTAATATACTACTTACCAGTTTAGGTAGACAAGTAAGATAATTTAACAGTGAGTAGGGAAAGAATCGACCAAAAGTAGCAAAGATGGTAAGTACATTCTTCACAAACATAATCGAAAGAAAAGAGGATATTTGGTGGCTCAGAATGGTTCAGAGTATAACTGAGATCCCAGATTCCTTCTATATTTCTGGTTCACCATTCTTATAATGCCAGGATTGTCTTGATCATGGTCATAGGGATGCTGTCAAAGCCCCAAGTGCCATAATAAGACAGTATCTAGCGAAAGATGAAGGGGGGGAAGGCAGTGTTTCTCCATCACCTCTTTTTCTAAGGCAGGAAAGCCATTTGCGGAAGTCCTACAGTTATCCCCATCTGTGTCAGGTGACCACTTTTCACATACCAACCAGACTAGAAGGCAAATTAACAGCACTTTAGCCTCCAGTGCAGGAACCAGCATGGCTGAATTGGTCAAGACAAAATGAGATATGCCATAGCAACGAACAGCCCTCAAATTTCAGAGGCTTCAAGCTTGTTTCACACTCTCAAGATACAGGTCCCCCAAAATATCTCAGGGATCCAGCTGCACCATTTGTTAGGTGAGGCCTTCTGGGTTCCTACAGCAGGAGACGAGGCAGCTGGAAGGCCACATGGTAGTTCTCATTCACTGCAACTTGCAAGTAACATATGATCTTTCTAGCACATTAATCATTACTTGTTCTGTGACCCCTCCACCTTGCTACAATCAGGTCGGAAGGTGTTCAGAGACCGATAAAACCCCGTCTCCACCATACTGGCCTTCACCCAAACCATCATTCCTCCCTGTTATCTATTTCCTCATCCTCAGCCAACCCCAATACCATCACTTCTGTGACTGCTACAGCTTGGATCTGGAATGTTCCCCAAAGGCCCGTATGTTAAAGGCTCTGCGCTCAGCCTATGGCACTATAAGGAACTGGTGGTGCCTTGAAGAGGTGGGGCCTATTTGGAGGAAGTTAGGCTACAGGAGACTTTCCTTCATAGAAGACAGTGTGACCCTGGTCTCTCTCTCTCTCTCTCTCTCTCTCTCTCTCTCTCTCTCTGTGTGTCTCCCTCTTTCTCTCTCTTTTACTCTCGCTCTCACTCTTGCTCTCTCTGTCTCTCTCCCTCTGTCTGCTTCCTGGCTGCTACAAAATGAATAGGCCTTATCTGCCATGTCCCATGCATACCCACCGTTATGAACAGGGCCACTATAGGCTCAAAGCAACAGGGCCAAGTGACCATAGACTGACAACTCTGTAACTATGAGCCAAAATAAACCTTTCTTCTTTTGAGTCATTATGCTCAGGTATTTTGTCACCGTGATGGAAAAGTGATGAATAAAATACCTCATTTTCCTGCCCGTGTCACCCCTTCTTTCCTCATATATCTCTAGATATCTCTGCCTACATCTCAGATACTATACAGACCCTGAGATCTGTGAGTTAAATACATTCTTCCCTCTGCTGTGGCTTCTGTGGAGAAGACAGAGTGATATGTTTTGGGAACCATGGATAGAGGAAGGACATCGGAAATCCTACATTTCAAGGAATGATTTTCCCACCATTTGTAAACAACCATTCTGACCTCACAGCATGAAGATTAGTTTCCTGGGGGTGAGAAGAGGGGAGGGGATCTTTCTTTTCTCCACAAAGGAGATACAGATTCCTCCTCTTAATGTGACATTGAAATTAACATTCCAATAGTGTAAGAGGAAAACCATGTATGTACTCTGGAAAGGAATCTTAGATATTAACAGCATTCATACTTGTGCAATGAGATTGTGAGTAATTTTCATTTTCTTCTTAGTGGGCAAATGTAATAGTTCCATAACAGAGCAGGAGAGGAGCCGTTTTGAAGAAGTCAAATTTCTTCAAGCCCAAGGGATCACTTCCCTATTCTTACTTTCAGAGCAGCACTGAGAAGTTAATTCTCAGCACAAATATCAAGCATTATTATTGTTAGGGGTTAGTTTTGTGATGCAGAGACAGGAGACAGGGACAAAGGGAAGGATTTAAAGTTGAAAGCATTTACAAGGGGCGATCAAAAAATAGGGTGAATGTTAAAACATTTTTAAAAATTTATTGCAATAAAAGATACATTGCCATTAAGTTCCCCCAAAATACACTCTCTCATTTTGAAGTACACTTGTCCTATCACTTTTGCTACTTTCTGCAATAGTTTTCAAAGTCCTCTTTCGTGTCTTTTTGAGGTCTGATTAAAAATACAGTGAATGCTGTTACCGAGTGACATCCAACAGAAACGCAAGCTCCTAAAAATAGTATGATGTATCTTCTTACATCTCATTCACTGGATGTGGCACTTGGTAACTTCTGAGTCTTCCCCAAAGTCAAAATGACCAAGGAAGGTAAACGTTTTGAATCCATGCAGGATGTTGAAGCAGCCATGACAGCACAACTGAAGACATTCTCGAGAGGGCACTTCCAGAACTGCTTCAGAAAGTGGCAAGATGATGGGATTAAAGTGTTTGAGGCAAGAAGTAGTGCTTTAAGAGAGATTAAGGGCAATGAGTCTATTACTGTAATAATTTTCAAATTAAACACATGCTATATTTTTCAATCATACCTTGTATAATTCCTGGAACCAATTTTCCAGATAACCTAAAAATTCTTCATTGATAATAAAATTGGAAATAAAATTAAATCCAGTCATTTTTGCCCAACACTGCTGAGATACTAAGGCACATGTGCAGGATGCAGCTACTGTGGAGGCAGCAGGATCAAATGAGTCTAGGAGTTGGAGTCCAGCCTGGGCAACATGGCAAGACCCTGTTTCAAAAACACAAAACAAAACAAAATGCTGAAGAGAGAAAAGACTCTCCATCACCAGAGGCTTCCTTGTACCATTCTCTTTATCTATAAAGCTTAAACCATGAAAAGTTTCCCCAGGACAGGACTGTAATAGTCAAGTGTGTGAGAGCTGCCTTCAAACAGAAATGACATCTTTGACTGAGCTACAGGAGGCTATTAGAATCTCCTGGTCCCAGGAGAGTCGTGAGAAAGAAAACAAAATAGTACAAGGGCTCAGCTTGAATCTTGCCCTAAGGTTTGGTATTTGCTGTGGCTCTTTGTAAACAAAGAAGTCTCGAACTCTATCCAGCCCTCTGCGGAGGGAAAGCATAGCAGACATGGCACTGTAATTACACGACAAGAGGACTTTGCTGAGGAGAAAGTCATCCGGGGTTTCAAAGAGCACTATGTGTGATTAGATGGAAAGCAACACTTTGGTTATTTCCAGTTATGTTTCCTGTACCACAGACTTCTGTTTCCTCTTGGTACTGTGGAAACAAAGAGAGTTTTAACTAAGGAAACGGGAATCTTTGTTGTGAGGATTGTGTTTTAGTTCTTGAGAATCATGTGAGAACCATAGGTCCACGTTTCAGGGGACACACAATGATAGCCATCCGAGACATTCTAGAGGTAAATAATTACAGGACTGACTAGACTGAATGCCTATATGCCCCAGGTTGAATTTTAATCCCTGACGTGATACCTAAGGAGGTTTGGGTTTGGAGAGGTGTTACGGTTTGTGTTTGGATGTGCCCCTAAAACCTCACACAATCATGGGGGCAGGTCTTTTGAAGGCAGCTGAGTCTAGCGTTTGTGATTGGTTCATTACCTAGTGCTGGGATTGGTAGTGTGACTGCTGTACCCACCCAGGGGTGGGGAGCCACCATACAATATAGGGGAGGGAGGTAATCATCCTTTTCTCTTTTTATTCCCCACTCGTGGACCACCATGAATGGCCGCACCTCAGCCATGCCACCCTGCCTTGGATACAGCTGAGTATGGACTGACACCTCCACAAACTGTAAGCTAAATAAAGCTTTCCTTCCTTCATTTTGGGCATCAAGTATTTTATCTCAGCAATGAGAGAAAAGTAACCAAGGCAAAAGGTGATTAGGTCATGAAGATGGAACCTTCATGAATGCATTAGTATCCTTAGAAGGGGCTGCAGTACCAGATTTCATCCCCTCCTCCATATGAGGACACAGGGAAGAAGCCCTCTCAGAACCAGGAAGTGGCCCTCCCCAAGCCTTGTATCTTGGACCTCTCCACTTCCAAAATCATAAGAAATAAGTTTCTGCTCTTTACAAATACCCAGTTTATGGCATTTTGCTACAGCAGCCAAAGTGGACTAAGATGGCGATAGAGGGCAAAGTGAAGCTGTTCTCTCCATCTGCACGATGGTGGTCACAGTATCCCACAGCATTGTTGCCAGGTTAAATAAGACTTGAAGACACAATAACCATTGGCTCCTGTCCCGTACAAACATATCTGTATGGAGGAAACTGCCACAAACATCAAAGCCTGAGAAGTTTGTTTGGGTTTGGTTGTCTTTTTCACTTGCTTACTCAAGAAAATATACCCAGTGTTGATGTCCCAGGAAACTATCACAACAGAGTGTATTTACATCCCTCAGCCCTGGATTCAGTTATTTGTACTTTATTTTTCTAGCCGCCACTAGAAACCCCACAATACAGGAATTCTCATGCATGGTTCACTTCTGAGTGATTTGACAGATGCTGGTTAAATATTTAGAAGTTTTTCTTTAAAGAAAGAAGCTGAAAATGAGTCCTGTCAAGTTGCTCAAGTGTGATCTTATTCCTCCAATCCAGATTTAAATGTTAAGGTTGTATCTGGCTTTGAGTGTTTTTCAAGAAGCCTTAGTGACTTCATATTTATATTTTTTTCAAAGTCAATCTTGATGGCACTTACCTTTTCATAACTTCCATATGCCATTTCGTGGTTCTGAAAAGTAAACAAATAACTGACCATTCACTTTCAAATTTAGGTCAATTGCTTGGTGTGGTTATTTTGAAAGTAGAACTTCAAATTCTCCATTATCCAAAAAAACACAACTAATAGCCAGGCAAAATTCTGGTGGAGTTCTGCTTTATTTGGTGAAGCAAACTGTCTGGTTGGCAGTCATAAGTACCCAAAAGAAGAAAAAAAAGAAAGAAAGAAAAGAAATACTCAAGAAGGTGGGATGCCAGCTATCACAGATGGGACACCAAATAGCAGCTTATAAATAATCATTCACTTACAATTCTGTATCAGTCAAGATGTTCTGGAGTGGCGTGCTGCACCCTGGGTATAGTCTTGTGCTGTATAGTGACATTTATATCAGTGATGGACCACGCTTATGATGGTGATCCTGGAAGATTACAGCACCTAGCTACATCATAGCCATATTAGCATTCTTCAACATTCACGCAGCGATGAAATTGTCTTACAACACATTTCTCAGAACATATTTCTGACATTCAGCAACACATTATTTCCCTTTCTTTTAAGGGAAAGAACGTGGAGTCCCTGAGAATTTAGACTCAGAGCCAACATCTCCAAGTCTTCTCGCCTATTAGACCAGACTGTCTGAATCAGAAATGTGAGAGACTGAACATGAGAGAAGAGACTGGGGGTTCTCAGGTTGGGTTGTTGACATTTTCCTCCACCGGGGATGATGAAAAACACATAAGTCAACTCTCAACAGCTCAGCGGCATCACAGGTAGTTTCACCATGGAGATAAGGGTTTGGCTCATTGGTAGCATATGTGTTTAGCATACACAAGGCTCTGGTTTTGATCCCCAGCTCTTGAAAAAAATGTTCTACAAAACCCACCATTATGAAAACACGAAAATCACTTCATCAGGTTATTTCTATGTCCTGCACAAGGCTCAAGAAATTCTGCTAGGCTGATCCCTTTACCATTAATTCCTCATCAGAAAGACTTCTCACAGCACCAAGAAACAGCCTAACACTGACCAAGGTTCCCCAACCAGACTGCACTTGAGAGTAAGAGCGATAAGGCATCTATGGCCTGGCCCTTTTCAAAGATGCCTGGGTGTGGAGATGAAGCTAGTTTTGTCCTTAACATTCTTTTATTGGATAAAATAGGCAATCTTAGGTGTAGAAATATACTCTTCCCATGAGACAATGTTCTGATTGAGGGGGGAAAAGTCACAGCCCAGAAGTATATTTTATTCACCTGAATTATACTATACTAAACAAGAAAACAAAAAGAAAAATATCTCACCACTGCAACATAGCCAAATGTCTCTGCTCCTTGTGAAACAATCACTCAATTTGCGAAGAGCTTTCTCCTAATTGTGACCTCTTGTCTGTCATCTGGAATACAGGCAGTATTTAGTCAGTGAATCACTAGTCATTTTAGCCAGCAAATATCAATGAGCATCTGCTATGTGGCAGGTCACACGCTAAGCTTATGTGCAGGAATGCTTCCATATCTGCCCTCTGGACATTCATAGTACTGAAATAGCAAAGACCCAAAGTCAGGGAAGCCAGTTTGGCCTGGGAGTATTTTAAAACACTTTTTTTGATTGAAGCATGAGCTGCATCCTAACAAATGGGTGAGTTGTTTGTTTATGTATCTCCACAGGACTGTGTGGCTTTGGCAGAACAAAATAGAGAATCTAGAAGCAGCTCCCCATGAATTGCTAACAAATGTGCAGAAGAAATTCAACAGAAAAAGAGTGGCTTTTCAACAATAGTGCTGGAGAAAGTGGAAACACATAAGTAAAGATAATAATGCTAAACTTCAGCATAAATCTCATACTTTATACAAAAAAATTAAAACATCACAAACCTAAATGAAAAATATAAAAGACAACATGGATGAAATCTTTGTGATCAAGGGTTAGTCAAAAAGTTTTCAGAGACAGAGCCAGGAATGGCGGCACACATCCTGTAATCTCAGTACTAGGGAGACTGAGGCAGGAGGATTGCTCAAGTTTGAGATCAGTCTAGGGTACATAGTGAGTTGAAGTTCAGACTAAACTGCATAGCAAGACTCTGCCTCAAAAAAAACTAATTAAATTGTATACTAACTACATTTTTTTTTCTAAGCTTACTGTATGTAAATTATGTCTCAAGAAAACTGATTTCTTAGGCAAACAAGCTTTGGGAAGTAGAACCTTATACATGAGGCCAAGCCATTTTGGAAAAGGCATACTGATAAAAAGGATTTGCTGTAGAGTTATCAAACACATACTATAGACTTATCATAATTTTAGAAGAGTGCTATTTGTACAGCAACAATTGGATTCACTGACATAAAATCAGAGATCCAAAACAGAGCAATGTGCATATTTAGTAAATAGTTTAGGCCAACTGAAATGAATGGGGGGAAATGGGCTATTCAATAAGTAATGATGAAGTCTGGATTTAATAGTTTAGCTCCATAATGCACATCATTCTCAAAAATAAAACTTTAATCAACTAATTGATCATTGACCCAGGTGTGAAGGCTCATACTATGAATTTTGTGACCCCATCAAATGCTTAAAGACCACTTATTGCCCCATGGTAGCATCTTCTCTATAAATGAAAACCACACTCCTGAACACCCAGACACCTTCTAGGGGAAGTGACGCCATTTGTCACAGTGGAAAGGTAAATATTAAATTGTTACCTTTCACCTACACAGAGGAGAGAGACTGAAAATGCTGAAATGTCAGGGTTCTGCTGGCTCTTCTGAGATGTGAGAGGGTGAAGCCCAAAGTAGATGGATGACCATGTGTTGAGCAGGGCCCTCTAATGTCCCCAGATGACCAATGGAGGGGAGCAGATTTGAAGTCCCATCTGCATCCTAGAAGGATTTCCCGGGGGGCAAGGCCTACAAGGAGGAGACGCCCCAGGACGCCCGGGGAAACTCAGCTGGGAAGGTGGAGGCCAGGAAGAACCCCTGGCAGTGTACAAGCCAAAGAACGGCCAGAGACAAGGGTGGCTAATGGTGAATCGCGTGTGGTAAGCCATTGGTGTTTGCCAGTGTGAACCTCCACCCTTCCTCTCTCCTCTGTCATACCAAGCCTTTAGGAAAGATTTCTCACACCTGAAAATTGTGAGTGGGTGGTTTTGAGGAAACAGCAGTGTGGAGGGGGCACTTTTTTCCTACTCCTCACCTTGCCTTTCATGGGGCAAGATATATGTGAGCCTAACACTTGGGTTTCTATTGTTCCTCAGCCACTGGTCTGTTTCCATTGCTATAACACAATGCCTGAGGCTGGGAAAGGTTTTTTCTTTTCTAAAGAAGGCCTATTTAGCTCATGATTCTAGAGGTCCAAGAGCTCAGCTCTGGTGAGGACCTCATCTGAAGGTAGCTGAAGGGTAGCCTCCCAATGCCAGGATCATATGCAGAAGGGATCCTGTAGTGAGATGGGAAACCAGCAGGATTCAGGAATCAGGTTTGCCCTTTGTACAACTGATTTCCATGGGAAATAACTCATTCCATGGGATCAGCTTTAAACCTTTCCAAGATGGTGACTTCCTAGAGACCCAATGACCTCCCACGAGGTCCCGCCTCTTTATAAAGGTTCTGATATTGAACACTCTGCCACAAGAAGTCCAGAGGTAAGGTGGTGGTGGAGAAAGAACTTCATTGAGAAAGTCTAGCTGATGGGACAATGACAGGGATCCTGGTCGCTGAAGGGCCCTCATGCTGGCGGCCTGATTTAGGGCTGGCTTACAACAAAGATGCTGATTGCAGATTGGTGGGAGCCTGCTCACAGGTGCTTGTTTGCAATCAAACACTCAGCTGAGCCTAACACTTAGGCATGAGATGTTTTCCACTTCTGCAAACCTCAAGAACAAAGGTCATTATTTCCTTGGGTTGTTTTAGTCATAGATTCCTGACATATTATGTAGTG
>PVJX010044375.1:0-13228 GCA_004027295.1 Dolichotis patagonum
AGAATTGCTTCCCTTTCTATTTCATTGAAGAGTTTCAGGAGTGTTGGAGTTAAGTCTTCTTTATATTTCTTGTAGAATTCTGCAGTGAATCCATCTGGGCCTGGACTCTTCTTTGTAGGCAAGGACTTAATTACATTTTCAATTTCAGTAATAGAAATTGGGTTATTCAGCAGTTCTACATCTTCCTGATCCAGCTTTGGTAGTTCATATGTATCTAGGAATCTGTCTATTTCTTCAGTGTTATCGAACCTATGAGAGTAGTAGAGGTTTTCAAAGTAGGTGTTGATGATCTTCTGTATTTCCACTGAGTCTGTAGTAATTTCACCTGTTTCATTTCTTATTGCATGAATTCGAGTTTTTTCTTTCATCTTTTTAATAAGGTTGGCCAGGGGCTTATTAATTTTATTTATTCTTTCAAAGAACCAACTCTTTAATTCATTGATCCTTTGTACTGTTTTCTTAGTCTCTATTGCATTAATTTCTGCTCTGATCTTTATAATTTCCTCCCTGCTTTTGGCTTTTGGCTTGGTTTGCTCTTCTTTTTCTAGATGTTTGAGTTGTAGCATCAGGTTGTTTATTTGTGTTCGTTCTGTATTCCTGATGTGGGAACTCAATGCAATAAATTTTCCTCTTAGGACTGCTTTCATTGCATCCCACAAAATCTGGTAAGTTGTGTCTGTATTTTCATTTACTTGTAGATATTGTTTAATTTCTTCTTTAATTTCCTCTGTGACCCACTGATTGCTCAGGAGTGTATTATTTAGTTTCCATGTGTTTGTAGGTTTTTTGCAGTTTCTTTTATGGTTAATTTGTAGTTTCACAGCACTATGATCTGATAACATGCATGGGATAATTTCAGTTCTTTTGCACTTACTTAAATATGTTCTGTGGGCTAGTATATGGTCTATTTTAGAGAATGTCCCATGTACTGCTGAGAAGAAGGTGTATTCTGATGGTGTTGGGTGGAACACTCTGTATACATCTATAAAGTCCATTTGTTTACAGGTGTGATTGAGTTCTGCTATGTCTTTGCTGATTTTCTGTCTAGTTGATCTATCCCTTTGTGTCAGTGGTGTGTTAAAGTCTCCTGTTATAATTGTAGTATTGCTTATTTGATTTTTCTGTTAGTATTTGCTTTATATAGCTGGGTGCTCTGGAATTTGGTGCATATATATTTAAGATTGTTATCTCTTCCTCTTGAGGGTTTCCCCTAACTAGTATATAGTGACCTTCTTTATCTCTTTGGATCATTCTTGGTTTGAAATTCACATTGTCTGCAAACAGGATGGCTACTCCTGCTTTTTTTGGGTTTCCTGTGGCATGAAGTATTGTTTTCCATCCTTTGACTTTCAGTCTATGAGTGTCCTTTTGGGTTAGATGGGTTTCTTGTAGACAGCATATGGTTGGATGTTGTTTCTTGATCCATTCTACCAGTCTGTTTCTTTTGATTGGTGAGTTGAGGCCATTAACATTAATGGTTGTAACTGTTATATATTGGTTTATTGTTGACATGTTATCTTTCTGCTGTTGTGTCTTTAGCTTTCCATTCTGTTTAATTGTCTGCCTTGCTTGGTGATTTTATCCCATGTGCATCTAGAATGTCTTTCAGTATTCTTTGTAGGGTTGGTTTGGTGTTCATGAAGTTCTTCAGCTGTTCTTTGTCATGGAAGTATCTTATTTCTCCATCCATTTTGAAGGACAGTTTTGCAGGGTATGTCAGTCTGAGTTGGAAGTGGTTTTCCTTTAGTATCTGAAATACTTCACTCCATGCTCTTCTTGATTTCATTGTTTGTGTTGAGAAGTCTGCCATGATTCTGATAGGTTTTCCTTTATAGGTGATCCTTCTTTTCTCTCTGCAGGTTTAGGTATTCTGTTCTTATGTTGGATTTCTGGGATGGTGATTATTATGTGTCTGGGTGTAGTTTTATTTTGGTTATGGGTGTTTGGAGTTGTATATGTCACTTATCCTAATGTCATGTCTCTTCTTATGTTTGGGAAGTTTTCAGCTATTAGTTCTGTAAATATCCTCTTGATATCATTTGGGCTGTCCCCTTCTTTTTAATTTATACCTATTAATCTTATGTTATTTTTCTTTGCATCATCTTGCAGGTATTGAGTTGTTATTTCCTGATTCTTTGTTATTTTTAAAAGATCTTGTCTTTCCTTTTCACTGGCTGCAATCTTATCTTCGAGGTCTGAAATTCTATCTTCAGTTTCACTGGGGCAGTTTTGGCAGCTTTCAATAGCATTTTTGATTTCCTGTATATCTTTTTGAATCTGCTTTATGTATTCTGTTTGTTTCTTATTATGTTCGTTCAGGGATTCTATCTGTTTGCTTTGTTCCTCTAATTTTTTAGCTGTGTTTTCACTAGATGCGTTCACTATTTCTTTCACTATTTTTATCAATTCTTCTTTTACCTGGGCAAGTATTTCTGATTTGAATTTCTCCATAGCTTTCCCTAGTTGCATTTTTATTTCATTTCATATCATTTCAGACATTTGAGGTGTATGGCTTCTTTTTTGTTTTTTCTTTTTTTTATTTTATTTTAAAGAGAATAAGAAAAAAGAGGTCAGTCCAGAGCAGTTCAGAACTGGACAACATAGGCAACACAATACTTAACATTAAGACAACCGGACATTCACAGTAGCTATCACAATATTTCTTTCTCTGCTATAGTTGAGCATAGTTTCAAATACAATAATATCAAATATAACAAAGAAGTATAAAACCATTCAAAGAGTGAAAGAATTACAGGGCATTCTGAACCGAATAACAGAGAATGATCAATGGCTACTATAATATCTCATTTTCAATAAAAAAATTTTGTTTATACATTCACACATATTCAAATCCCAATAAGACACAAATTGATAGATAGAACCAATGGAAATAGAAGAATAGAAGCTTGGTAGGACTTCCAAGAAGGACAGTATTAAATCAGCAATAGCTGTCATAATGTATGGCTTCTTTTTTCTCTTATGTACATGGCTTCTAAGCTTTCTTGGGGTGGGCTGGAGCTTTGAGCCTGTCTTTTGGTCTTTACTTTTGTCATTTTTCTATATTTCCTTGCTTTGAGTGGTGTTCCAAAGCTTCCTCTGGATATGTGGGGAATTACCTCTTGCACTCTCTGTTCCTGGAGCAGCGGTGGATCCCCCACAGACTCTTGGCTCCTTAAATTGAAAGGTGGAAGCTGGGCCTCATAAACTGGGGCCCAAGGAACCTCAGGCCACAGTCCCACGTCCTAGTTGGAGAGTATGAGCTCATCCACCAGGAGTGCTGGTTTCAAGCTCTCCCCAGGCCACCCCACACCGGGCCGTCAGGCCCCCAGCTTGGCCTCTGCCTCCCGAACTGAAAGAAGGCCGCTGGGCCTGGTGCACTAAGGCTGTGGAGCTTCCGGGACTCAGTCCTGTGTATCCGGTAGCTAGCCCAAGCTCAATTGTCTGGAGCACAGGTCGCCAGCTCTCCACGAGCCCTCCTTCAAGCTTGAGGTTTTCTAAGTGCAGTTTTCCATCTAGAGAGCTTGTGAAGGAAACTAGCCAAATAAATACAGTTTTAAATTTAGCATTATTTTCACACATTGTAGGAAGACATCTTGGCTGGAATTGGCTTTTATATGGATCTAGTAGGCAGCTTTTATGTGGATATATTTTAAAGATATTTCAAAGGGCCTACTGCTTCCAAAGACACCTGTCTTACAGAATGATTTACTTTTTACTTAGTAGATACCTTCATTCAACAACTGATATTATAGAATTGCTTTGGGTAGGTTTTGCTCCTTGTTAAAAAGTAGGCCATTTTCGAAAATATGCAACAGTTACTGGTACCAGTTGTTTACCAGTGGCTTTCTGACTAAACTTTAAATTTTTGTCTGTGACAGTGTTTGTGAGGGAACTGATATGCCTAGGATTCACAAGAAGATAAATGAGGAGCTCACAGGGAATGGAAATCAGGAGAAAAGGTCCCAATTTTGGTGGAGGGCATAGTGTTTTTTTAATTTCATTCTTTGATATTTACTGTCTTGTATTTTAACTCATGCCCTGGTTCACAAATGATTCTGTTTGCAACCAACTCAGTTTGTAAATGATAGCACTCAGCAAAATTTTGCTTTGTTCTCAAACTCCACATCAGGTGACAAACACAACCATGGTCATCTTCCCCATACAAACACAGACATAGCTATCCCCTCAAAGTCATAAAACAAGTTTAGCTTGTAAACCAAATTACCACTGGATTATCTTCAAAATATTTACTAACAGGCATATTAGTCAATATTAATACAATACACCAGACCCAGAGTTCTTCAGAGAAGCAGAAATGACAGGATATATATCTATCTAATCTCTATCCTATCTATCTATCTATGTATCTATCTATCTATCTATCTATCTAGAGACAGAGAAGGAGACAGAGACAGCCTGAAAAGGAAGAGGGGCCAAGGTACTGGGATAAATCAGGAGTCTGAAGACCACTTCCAAGATTTAGGTATTATAAATTGTGCTGTTATAAACATAGGTGTATGTGTGTCACTGAAATATGTCTTTTTCTTTTATGATATATAATTAATATAGAGGTTGTTTAAAAACAAATTTTTTTTGTTTTTAGCATATAGTAGCTTTTTTGGTAATAGTTTTTCATATCAATGGTCTAGAGAAACCTTTCATATAGGTTGTGTTATACTTGATTTGCATGGAAAAGTTATTATGTGTTCCCAGTATCAATTTATTTTATTTTTTAGTTTTTAATTCTTTTTATTTTGAAGAGAATAAAATCAAATGAAATAAAACAGAATACAGTCAATGAAAACAAAACAATGAGTGTGGTACAGGACTTCAAAACAAGATAAAAGGAAATCAATAATGGCTACCATAATGTCTCTTGTTATCTTCAAAATAACTGCCCATACCATCAGACATAATAAAATTAAAAAAATAGAACAGAATAAAACCAATCAAAACAGAAAAATGAAAGCAATACAGGACTTCACAACAAGACAATAATAAAACCACAGTGGCTACCATAATGACTCTTGTTATCTTCAAAGTAACTGCCTATACCATTAGACATAATGCAATCAAACAAAACAAAATAGAATAAAATCAATTAAGACAAAACAATGAAAGCAATACAGAGCTTCAAAACAAGATAATAGGAAATAAGTAATGGCTACCATAATATATTTTGTTATCTTTGAAATAGCTGTCCATGCCATCAAATATAAAAAACCAAACCAAACACAAAACAAAACAGAATAAAACCAAACTGAATAGAACAATAAAAACAATACAGGGTTTCAAGACATGACAATACATTAACAATGGCCTCTGCCTTTCATTTTTAGACATTTCTTCCCCTTTCACTTTTACAATATCTATCATAGACTTTGGGTCCCGCTGACTCCTTCAGTTTTTCATACTAGGGAAACAACACAACATTCACCATGTGACTCTGAACCATTTCACACATGAGTATGATCTCAAGTGGTATCCATTTACCTGCTGGAGACTTGAGGTTACCTTTCTTTATAACTGAGTAGCTTTTCATTGTATAAAAATGCCATGTCTTTCTTATTTGTTCTTCAGTTGATGGGCAAGATTCTTATTTTTTTCTGGTTCTCTTGTCACATAGAGCATTATTCTCTCTCCTTTGACTTTCAGTCTACGAATTTCCCTTCGAGTTAAGTGTGTTTCTTGTGTAAAGCATGTTGATGGATCCTGTCTCCTGATCCACTGCCTGTGTTTCTTTCTATGGTGAACTGAGGCCATTGACAGTATTTTCCTGCCACTGGCTGCCTACATTTCTCCTTCATTCAACTGTCTGCCCCAGTTGATGATCCCCCTCTGCCACTGTTCCTGGAACTGTGGCCATGTTTATCTCTCTCTAGAATGTTCTTTAGTATCCTTTGCAGGGTTGGTGTGGTGGGCATAAATTCCTTCAGTTGTTCTTTGTCATGGAAGTATCTTGTTTTTCCATTAATTTTGAAAGAAAGTTCTGTACCATACATCAATCTGGGTTGGAAGTTGTTTTCTTTTTCTTTTCTTTTAAAAAGTATAAAACATAGGAAAATAAAACAATAAAATCACTCAAGATTATAGGGAACATATTTTACTTTTGTCAGTTCCAGCATCAGTCCTGCAGTTGCAGAAGCACACTCAATTCCAGGGGAAGTTCCCTCAGTGTCGTAGTGCTCAGGGCACAATGCAGACTGCCCACATCCCCTAGTAACCACTGGGTCCGGGGGGAATTCTGGCTGGTTAGATTCTTTCGTGGAGTTGATACATGGAAGTTAGGAGATACTTCTTCCTTTTGGGGCTGTTAACCTGGAAAAATGTAAATTTAGAACTTCCTCTGGTCATTGCTATGGAAACATGCCCACAGACTCAGAATTCAAAAATAAGTCACTGGCATTCACAAGGACTGCACAGCAAGGAAAAAAAAAAGACAGTGAAACCTTACGTCTGGGCATGGGGGCCGTGACACCTGCAGTTCTGAACATGATACAATGTGGGCATTTTTATAACTAACTGGGCCCCTGGATGACTCTGAAGTTTATCTCACAACAGCAGAGTAAGAAGGTTTTCCCGTGCAGAGGTGAGAAGGAAGAGGCATTTTCATGTGACCAGTGGAGACAGAGTCACACAAGTCAACAAGTCTCATGCAGGCCTTTCAAGGGGTGTCAATAGTTTGAAGTTGTCTCCGGATGATCTTTGTTGAAATCATTGGCCTTCATAATATGTGATACGAAATTCAGCCAATTAGAAAGTGGCTGGTTTCCTTGCCACTTTCTCACCACATGGAACAGTCCGGATTAAGCTGGAAAGAGTGAAGTCCAGAAGAGGCTGAGAAGGGCATGCATGACTGGAGAGCCTGAACCTGCTGAGAATAGCACTTGAGGTGCATATCCTTCCAGGGAAAACTCTCCAAGGTGCTGGCATTGCCATTTGTATGGCTCAAATCCCCTTCTTGTTTAAGCTAGTTAAATTCTTCTTCCTGCCACTGCTTGTAGTTTTAATTTTGAGACAGGGTCTTGTCAGATTGCTAAGTTGCTCGAGTGAAGCTCGAACTTGGGATCCTCCGCTCAGCCTGCCAGAGGTGGGTGTTGTGGGTGTGCCCCAATGCACCCAGCCCTCCAGACTTATTTCTAGCACTTTCCCTGGGATTCCCAGGCTTATGTATCGATCGCCCATTTTTATGTTTCCACTGGGGCTCCTCATTGCATCTCAAAATAGACATGTGTGCAACAGAACAGATCTTTCTCCTAAAACCTGTCCCACTCACCTTCTTCCCCGTCTTCAAATACAGCAATTTCTCCATCTTCACATGCCAGGTTTCCCCCTGTCATTTCCAAATCCCATCAGCTTCACCTTAAAATACAGATAAAATCTGATCACTTCTTACTCCTCTGGTGCAAGAAATTCTCCGATGAAAATGATTTCAGTGGCTTCGTTAGGCTCCAACCTTCCACCACTCTCGGTCCCAATCACCTCTTCTCAAATACATAAGCCAGACTGTTTCTTTGAAAACAAATGGATGCTGAAGCCTGTTGCTTCTCTGCTCAAATCCCGTGGTGGTTTTCCATCTCACCTGTAATAAAAGCAGGAGCCTTTAAAGTGGACGCCAAGGCCATTGTTGACGTGGGCCTCTGTGACTTTGAACTTGTTTGCTGTTATTCTTCCCCATTGCTCCTGCTGGCCAGTCAGGATGAGCTGTGACCACCCAGGTACAGTCTCAATTCAGATTCTTGGTGCTGTGGCTTCTTCTCCCTGGACTGCTTCCAACCCAGAAAACCACCCCGATTCCTCCTTCACCTTTTCTATAAAAAGGCTAGAGAGCAAATATTTCATGAGCTATCATTGTAAGATGTCTGTCACCATCTCTCAACTCTGCTGTTGTAGTACAAGTGACCGCAGGCAGTGTGTAGAGTGAGTATGGCCATGTCCAGTAATGCTTTAGAGACACTGAAATTTGCATGTGTAGCAAAATATTCTTTGTCCATTGTTTTTTCTACCATTTTAAAAATGTTAAGTCTACTTGGCATTCATTTCATATTTAGGCAAATGATAGCATAGATTTTGTCTATGCGCCATTGTTTGCTGAACAGTACCTGAACTCTGATGAAATGTCCCGCTCTAATCACGTTATGTGACTATGTCTTATTTCCTGTTCCCTTTGCTGTATTTTGTTTGATGTCACTTACCATCTTCTCACATAATGTAATATATATTTTACTTATTTCTTGACTCCTTATTTTTTATTGCTTTATTCCTAGTCCCCCAAACAATGACATGCTCAGAGCTGATGCTCAGCAAATACATGTTGATGAGCACTGGTGAATAAATGATTGAGTATGTGAGAGTTAGATGCTGACCCGTGATACCTTCCGTGGAAGATTCCCAGGCTGCCTCAGCCGGAGGCGATTTCCTTCTCCTTTGAGTTCCTACAACACTTTTTGTTTGTACTGATGCTTCCACACAAATTGTTTTCTCATGAATGAAGAAACAATTAAATTTTCATATCAGAGTCTCTGAAATACTAGGATTCCAACACTCAGTTTCTTCTGTAGGTTGTCATGTGATGCTGGCCTGTTTTACGCATGCGGTGTGTGCTACAATGGAGAGTTTAGTTATTGCTTTAAAAATACAGTGAATTTATGATTCAACTCAGGTCATACATCTAGGAAATGGCAGAGCAAGGAATCTATGTTAATCAGATTTTTGTTACTTGACAAAATACTCTAGAAAGTTAACAAGGAGCGGTGATTCTTCAGGCTCATGGTTTCAGAAGTTTCCTGGCTCCTTTGTGTCTGAGCCTTCGGCATAGCGGGGCATCATAGCAGGAGGGAAAGGCAAGAGGTGCTGCTCACTTCCAGCAAGCAGGAGGCACAGAGGGACAGCCAGACAAGGAGGCACTGGGGACACATGTGCCAGGTCATGCGCCCAAGTCCCACCTCCTTCCAGCAGATGCTACCTTCTACATTCCTACTGCCTCACCCCCAAATTGCCCATCAAATTATGGCCTCACTACTCCTAAGATCATTTTAATCTACTCATAAAGTCAGGGCTCTCATGATTCAATCACTTCCTACAAGCCCCACCTCTGAACTCTGGGTACCTAGCTTTCAATCTATGTGCCTTTGTGGGAGATTCCAGATCCAAACGGAACATAAACTCAGAGCATACCAGCTAGCCACATCTGTGTTACCCTTCTATTGTCCTCTACTGCCTCAGTTTACTATATTCTTGGCCTCTTAGGAATTCTCATCATTCTACCCTAAACCTCTGCCAACGATCGCTCCCTTTCTGCATCCCCAGGCCGTCTTCGGTCACTGAGAGCTTCTGTCTGGACAGGTCTGGGCTGCTAGAAGCCTTCAGTATGTACAAATGAATCAGCAGATAAATCCATGTGGAAAAGTTACTAATACTTCCTCTTTATTTCCATATTCTCCAGAACCAAAACTTTTTAATTCAATGTTTTCCAGAGGTTAGCAGGAAGGTAATCTGACTGAGTTAATTCAAAATCAATGCATTCATGATTGAAAATCATTAACCTTCAAGGAACTATTTGCATTGTTAAGAAGAATGACTGATAACCTGATGAATATCATATTTACAGACTTTTGGGCAAAGGAACAAAGTGGGACTACAAGAAAACAGGCTGGTGTAGAAGTGGTATTGGCACAAAGAGGGTTAGCAGATTAGCTTTACCTTGGAATCTACTTTCAGGGTGAGCCATGAGAACCAATACTATCTTTTTGTGACGTCTTTCTACTCTCTTTTTCAAACCAATCATCTATCTATGATCACATGAGTGTTTTCTGGACAGCTTTTCTATTGCAGTAGCACAGAGGAAGATGAAAGTGATACTAAGCCTTTGTATGAATGGGCCATTGCTGAGCTGGGAACTGGTTAATGGGAGGACAGCTTTGGATCAATGTTACAGAGGAAGTTAGTTTTTGCAGGGCAGTCCAAGTTCAAATGTAACAAAGATCCAAATCCGTCATCCAAGTAACCAGTTCTGAATTCAGCAAGGCCCATTCAAGTTGAGGAACCTGAGTGTCCTCTGTGAGGAATCCTGCATCCAAGATCAATTTCTGGACAAATCTCATGAGCTTAAACACGACTGTCTGGATTGGAGAAAGACAGAGGACAGGAGAGGGGAGGAAATGGGCAGGGAGGCAAAGGAAAGAGGAGAGAAAAGAAGAGTAGGGTTGAATTTCCAGTGTGAAGCTGGAAAACATGCAGTCTAAAATGGGCAAGGAAAACAAAAGATAGCTCATGTCTCAGAACACGAGTCTGCTGCCCTCCTCTCCCTTCCCCCTCCTTTTCCTCATATGTATTTCTTTAATTTTTTATGTGTCCTAATATTGAGTGCAGGGCTCAGATGGATGCTTACGTTTTACATCTCTTTCCCCAATTCTGGACTAACCTGAGATAATGATGATGCCAACACTTAGTAGGTGCCAGGCTTTGTAATAAGTGTTTCTTCACTACCCCTTGAGACAGGCACTGTTCTTATGCATTTTACAGGTAGTGAAGCAAGGCTGAGAAGGTCAAATCATTTGCTGTGGTCTTATGTGTGGTAGGTAATGATTCCTGCTTTAGAAGCACAAGTCCTGACCACAGTTGTACCCTGGGCCTCATCTCTGATTCCAAAGACACAGACAACTGGGCATTTAGAATGGGTCTCTGTCATTTATAAGAGGAATTGTACAATTGTGTATCTCATTGACCTATCTTGTTGGCCATATCATGCATACATTTAAAATTTTTAATTAAATTGGTTTGGATATGAATTAAATAGGTGAAAGGGTTCAGATCCATTCTGCTAAAACTGAGATTTTCTTCTGTAACAGGAAGAAGATATTGGTAAGAACTGTCCTGGTATTTTCTTCACTTTTTCTTTTGCTATTCTGAGAAGGATATGAGTCTCTGCCCTCTTTTTCTTGTCATCTCCTTAAATAGTATCCTGACAGCCACACAGAGAGTAGTCTATGTAAGGAAAAGCAAAACTATTTCCTATTTGAAAAGGCTACTAAGATAAATTATTTCTTCTCCCCTGGAGATCTTCTAAACAAACAACACACACACACACACACACACACTCTCAAACACATGTGTGTGCATAAAAAGTGCTCATTTTGGAAAAGTTAGAAACCTCTGAGGAATTAAAGGCCAGACTCAATCTCCCACCTGCTCGAGTGTGGAAAACAAAGAGGTTCATCTTTGCTCATTTGCTACCCTGAAAGCTTTCTCCTCTACAACACACTGAATAACTGTGGGCTATGTAGAACATTACAACAAATGACTTTGATTTCTGTCTTTATTTATGCAGCTGTAACAGATTACCACAGATTCAGTCATTGATAGAAAATAGGGATTTATTTGGCTAATGGTTCTAGAGTCTGAGGAGACCAAGGTCAAGGGCTGCACTGAGTGGTGGGCTTATTGCTATGTCTTGACATGTGAGAAAACTCCACACTGAGAGGTGTGTGAGACTGCAAGTGGTGGCTGAGCATGTTTATTAACAACCTTGTGCAAAAATGACATTCATCCATTCACAAGCTCAGAGATCTAATAATCTAATCACCCTTCAAAGGTCCCACTTGTTAACAACGTTGCACTGTAGATTAAGCTTCCAACACATGGATTTTGGTGGACATCCTCAAACCATAGCCGTTTCTGTCCTAAGATGTTTGACAATGTGACAGAGTAAGATTTTTTGTCATGCCTTTGACTTTTGAAAGCAGACATTTGTATTTGCTGCGTTGAGGCTACAGACTCTAAAGCCATACAAAGCCGTTTTCTCTAGGTTGATATTACTTCTTTGGAAATAAGTTAACAACTGATGGAGGATGTGAGCTATTTCCAGGGACTGGGGAAATATGAAGCAGTGTTCTTAATAGAGAAAAAGGTAGTGCAAAATTGCCAAAACTATTTCTTTTTTAAGTCATGCAGATAATCCAAAAGGATTCTTTTATGATTTTTTTTGTTAGGTGATAAGCAGAATATTGCTGCTTCAAATAGGTTCATGTCCCAGCATCCACAGTTCTACATGTGCTACCTCACATGGCAAAAGAAATTTTGCTGATGTCATTAAATTGAGATCTTTGAAATGAAGGGATTATCTTGGATTATTTAGATTGGTCCTGTCTTGGTTACTTTTTTCTCACTGGTGAGACAAAATACCTGATGACCAAGATTAGGGAAGGGAAGTTTTATTTATCTTACAGTTTTGTAGGTTTCAGTCATACTCAGCTGGCTCCAAAGCAGGGTGGTGTGGCTGAGGGGCAGCTGTTCATGGCACCTGCAAGCAACAAGGAGGAAAGGCAGAAAGGGGGAAAGAACATACCTTTTTCCCTCCCTTATATTGTATGCCAGCTCCTTCCCTGGGCAGGTGTAGCATTCACACCACCTGTCCCAGCGCTAGACAAAGAGCCAATCACAGACCATAGATTCAGCTGCCTCCATGACTGCATGAGGCGTGAGGCCATCTGGACACAAACCATAACAGGCCCATCTAGTCACAAGAGTTTCATAAGTGAAAGAGGGAAAGGATAGAGCTAGGCTTAGCATTAGAGAGATTGAAAGTTACTTTGTCACTTAATTTGAAGCTAGGGAAAGGGGCTAGGAACCCCACAGTGCAGGCAGACTCTGGAACCTGGAATTATAAGGTAGCGAATTTTCTTTCACAGCCCTAAAACACTGCAGTCCTGTAAACATCTTAATTTTAGCCCATTAAGATTCATTTCTGACTTTTCACTTTTAGAGCTGTGAAACAGCAGTTGTTTTAAGTCATTAAATTTGTGGTAATATATTACAGCAGCCATAGGTAACTAATTCTTACCAAAGCTTGTACCAATGACTGTGAAAGTCACTTGAAATCAGCCTGGGAATAATAGGCCTGAAAATAATCCATGTGTATGAACAATCTTGTTGGCGCTGAAATTAGGAATATTGTCGAGTTGGAGACTGCCATACTCATTATCACTGTATGCTACATTTGCCATTGACATGAAAGTGCAGGGCTGGTAAATCACTTGTGGAGAGGTTTGGGTAATTATGTCATAATCAATAACTGAAAGAAAATCCAATGGGGAAGAAAAGGGGAGAGGAAGACAACATGTTATAATTTTTATGTTGCAGAATTAGTTTACATTAAAATCAGTGGCAGACATCACTTAAGAGCAACTTTGGATGATTTATGTTCTGGTTATATTTTCTTAGATCCTTA
>PVJX010044376.1:0-13235 GCA_004027295.1 Dolichotis patagonum
CCGCCCGCCGCGCCGCGCGGCCGTCGAGCCGCGTCCCGCGCCGCCACCCGAGCCCGGCTCGCCCGGAGCCGCCGCCGCGCCATGCCGGCCGCCCCCGCCGCCCCGCGCCCGCCGCCGCCCCCGGCCCGTCCCGCCCCGGGCTGCCCCGCGCGGCCTGCGCCCGGTAAGTGCGCGCCGATGCCGACCGGGGCGGGGGGTCTAGTCTGGGCGCCGCGTTGGCGAGGGTGCGGAGGCTGCGGTCGCCCTCACTCTGGACGCTGCTCGTGCGGGATGGGGCAGCAGGGGCAGCAGAGCCTGGCCTCACAGGGGTGCCCGTAGCGTGCTGTGTGTGTCCGCGCGCGTGTGCGTGTGTGTGCATGTGTGTGTGTGTATGTACGGGTCTGCACCAGCTGAAACTCACTTGCTGGAGGTAAAGCTGTACAGAGGTACGTTCTTCTCTGCAGCCAGGGGGCCTCTCTGGAAAACACAGCACGCATATTGTGAGGCGCATCAGGGCTGCAGAAGAGGGAAGGCACCGGGAAAGGAGCTGACATTTATTAAACATCTCAGTTGCCAGACACTTTATCTAGAGTTCACCTCATTTCATCCTGTCTGCGAACTGTAAAGAAGGTGTAATTATCCCCATTTTTCCGACGAGAAGACTGAGGTCCCAGAGCTTTTATTTTGACCAAGATCGTATCATTTGATAGTGGTAGAGCTGAAATTTGAACTCTGGTCTCCAGAGATATCTGGCCCACTTCAAGGAAAGAAAACCTTAGAATCAGGTAAAGAGACAGGAGAAAGAAAGGCTATTAGGAAAAACACCACAGACAAAGGATTTGGAAATTAACAGGAAAAAAGCTGAGCCCGTGAAATATCTCATCGATTAATGTCAACTACAGTGTAGGTCCTCACTTACCATTCTTGCAGTCTGGCTCTGCTGCGGAGGTGTGGTGAGGAGGTACTAATGCTGGGCAGAGTTTGGGGGCACCTCTTCCTAGTGGCTGCCTGCTGGGAGTTGGGGTGAGTGGAGTTGTGGGGAGATCTGGGTGGTTACTCATTCCTGACACTCCACTTCACCCCCTCATAGTTGACACCATTTCCTTTCCTTTCCTTGATGTATTGTGCAAGGTGACAGTGGTCAAATGGAAGCAGGGACCTTCATCACTGGCGCTAGGTATGGAGTAGCCTTCTAGAGAGCTGATCTGCTGGGCTAGACTGAAAGAGGTGTTTGCTGCAGTAGGCAAGCACTGTGGCTGTCCTTAGGGCAAGTAGCAAAAGTACAGGCTTTGGGGTAGAAAACGGGAAAGAGGTGTGGGTTTTCTCATAGTCCAACTTTAGAATTGCTCTGGGTGGTGCTGTAGAATGCTTCACTGGCAAATGAAGAGAGAAACAGAAAATGATTTCTGAAATACGCTCCTTTCATTTAGGGTTGAAAGGTGTTTGAACCATGTCCTTTTATGGTGCGCTTTGTCATCTTCATGCACACTGGTGTCCTAAGTGCTTTCTCTCCCAGCTGCTCACCCCTCGCACCCCTTTGTTAGAGGATGACCCTTGGTCACTTAGGTCTGTAGGAACTGAGTGCAGGGAGTGCCTAGGGCTATACATAGCTCTGCTGTGGGCCATTTCAGAAGGATTCTGAGCATGGAATCTTTTGTTTCCAGAGATTCCCTGTGGAGCTGCATCAAGTTGACCTCTGGGTCTTGGCTTGGCTTGCTTCCCTTGCTTTTCTCTTTTGTCTCACTTCTTCATTTCCCTGCTAGTTTTTCCTAGGAATACACCATCATAAGAAAGTTGTTCAAGGAGAATCCAAATAAAAACATGAAGTCTTCTCACTGTTGTGTTTTTTCTTCCTCTGGTTTTCCAGAAAGGCTGCATTATAGTAGGTGGCCTGTGCTTGTCTGTAGAGAGCTTTTGTATGAATTCACAAAAGATGCCCGACCTGGACAGATGGATGCTGGTGCCCAGGCAAACACAGGGTTGGGAGGTGGGGCGTAGGGTCCCTTATCCCTTACCAGTGTGCCATTGGCAGCACACACAAGGATCAACATTCTGGGTGCTGAGGTGCTTGGTACTCAGATAAGCAAAAGCAAAATGGAGAGTCGCTCATCTGTCCCAAGTTCTCATATCTTTTTGTCTTTTTGCCTCCTTTTTCTCAGTTCAAGGGAAATCTGTCCATGTTCTCCTGAATAGTTGAACATTTCAGGCAGATCTTTCGGTTTTCTCTGACAAGCTGAGTAAACATCTTAGCATCTTTCTGTAGCACCATGCATAGACTGCTGTGGCATGACGGAGGCCTTGCGGAGAGGGCAGCAGGTCTGCACCAGCCTGGCCCATGGGCCTGCTGTCTCAACAGTGGAGTCACTGTAGCCCACATGGGTTCCTGTAGGTGAAGACCTTTGCTTCATAGGTTTTCTTTCTTTGGGACCAGGAGCTCATTGTATCTGATACACCTTTTTCTGTGGTGGCCACCTGTTAAATGTCTTAATTTGGCCCATCTGGTGGTGGAGCAGAGCCTGTTTTAAAGATGCTTTTGTGGGAGAGTTCTTTGAAAATGATGATTTTGTCAACCGCCAGGTAATATAGGTCAAGAAGGAAATCCAGACAGATGGAACAGGGAAGAAGACATCTTACTGGGAATCTGGGAGGGGCACTGGATTTCATCCCCAGAGGTCTGAGGCCTCATAGTGACCAGGTGGGTGTGGAGGGGGTGTGTGTGAGAGGGTGGGAGGGGTAAAAGCTTGAACTTCTGTGGGACCTTAATGTCGTCACCTCTCTTTACTTACTAACATTCATTCAGCTGACCTCAGCGTGTTGTTTGATGATTAAAGGGGAAATATTTTTATTGACTCAGTAGTTACTACACAAGCTTCTGACCCCTTACCAGGGACAAGTGGCAGTCCCCTCTAGACAGTGAGGTGCGCAGAGGCATCACAGCGTGGGTTTAAGTGAGAAGATAAAGATAAGCATCAGTTCAGTGGCTGTATGAAGGGCCAAGGATGTCCCTAGAGCTGCCTGGGCTGATCCTGAAGGCTGTGTTCACAGAAATTTGCAAACATCAGATTGCCATAGGGTGTGTGACAGTACGGTTAGGACTCTTGTGTCCATCAGAAGTGCCCTCAAATCCTGACACTTCAAAACCGTGTAATCCTTAGCAAGGTACCCAACTACCTTGTGCCTCAGTCTCCTTGTAGGTAAGGTGGGCATGTTGAAATTATTCTGAGAACTTGGTGATATAAAGCACTTGCTTGCACAGGCATTACAAATGAAGCATAGTGTAATTAAAATTACTTCATAGCCAAAGAAGAACTCTTTATCTGCCTTGGACCAGTGTTTTTCAAATATTTTAAAGTATTTGAATCATCTGCAGATCTTGATAAAATGCATATTTGGATTCGGAAGGTCTGGGAGGCTGAGATTGTCTCTTTCTTGTTAGCGCCTTGCAAGTGTTGTTTGTGGACCAGACAAATTGAGTCCGTACTTTCCAGGTAAAGTCTGCAGTCTTTGTGGGAGCTCGAAAATAGTCTGGGGAGATAATGAGGAGAGTTTGGGCTTTATGGCAGTCCTCTAGAAGAAGTTCTTCCTGGCCAAATGACCAAATGCTGTCTACTTCTGTGTGCTAGCCCTCATGATGTAGAAAGAAATAAACCATTGGCCTATCACAATGGGATCAGGCGGAGTGGGTGTCACAAGGTCAGACATGTCTAAGATAAGCATTCTGTAGAGACTGTGGGTAATGAAGACAGTGGGAAGAGTGTTGGGAAAATGAGGAAAACTTCATTTGGTAATTATGTCTAAAGGACATTTTGAAAAAGTGGATTTTGAAAAAATTCTGTGGCTGGCATAGAGGAAGAGCACCGAAGAGTATGGAGAGGTCGTATTCTAGGATTGAGGAACACATGTGCAAAAGCAGGGTGAAACGGCTTAGCGTGTCCATGTCACTGAACTAAGAGTCATTTGAGCGTGGAGTGTGATAGGAAGAACGTGGAGGGTACAGGGCACAGTTCTTAAAGCATGATTGGTTAGTCAGGATAGGCTATGCTGCTGCGGTGACAAATCGCCTTGATCACTAGTAACTTAAGCCAACAAAGGTTACTTTCCACTTAACACTGCAGTGCCTCTGACAGATCCGTGCAGGCCATGTGGCGGGTCCCAGCTCGTGGTCTCACCATCTGACAGATGTGACCTTTGTGGTCACCAGTGCTGGAAGATCATAGGGGAGCTGCTGTCTAGAGTAAATGTGTATTGCTAATGCTGAGAGTCCACTGACCAGAACTAAAATTGTGAGGAGCCTAGTAGCAGTTGAAGAGTGAGGAAGTAAATGGTTTTGGGGACATCAGATTCTTCTACGTTTGCCTAAGACCAGAGATTCTCAAAAGGTGATAATCTATGAATGTTTAAAAGGCAAAATATTTGTAGATTCCTAGTATTGGTTTCAATTATTTTTATTATAATAAAATTCAAATATACAGTAACATTAGACAGTGGTAAACTTGTGATACTAAGAGCGCACCCTGGCTATAAAACCAAGGTAAACATAAAGGAAATTTTCTTAATACAGTTACAAATTGAATGCATTTGGATTAATGTCCTGAATTCAGTGTGATTTAACTACATCGTTAAAAAACTCAAGTGCTGCTTCTTCCTCTGAAAGTGGTCTTTCAAGTGTTGTAAGTTTGGGGTTTCCTGTGGCATAGACTATGGTCTATGCCATGGCTCAGTTCTTGCATCAGTTCCCTCTCTATATACTAAGTCTGATCTACTATTGTCTCATTAGCCTATGATAATTAAAATAGTATTACTTGATGCTAACTACACTGCTACTGCAAAAATATGGATGGTGAGATTATGTGGAAAAACTTGGCCATAACATGGTCATTTAGATGATCCAGACTGTTAGTAAAATTTATTTTGAAAGTGAAAGCACAATGTTAAACAAAACAAAACAAACAAACAAACAAACAAACCAACCAGTTTTTGAGAATTTGTGGGCCCTCTACAATATATCCCAAGATTTGAGAAGCAGGTAGGAAAACCACTGAAGTACTTAGTGACAGGGAGAGAGGGCCAGTTTACGGTGTTTGTGCATGGTGTGTGGAGGTAGGTGAGGGGCAGGGAGGAAGGCCAGAGACAGCAGACCCTGGATAGTGTTTGCAGGTAGTTGAGGAAGGATGTGGGTAATGGAGCTGCGGAGGCATTAGGTATCAGAGCCCTTTACAAACTCCAATTCACAGTCTTGGGGATTGCGTGTGGCAGACGGAAGTTAAGAAGGTAAAGCTCACTGGGTTGGGAGCTGCTTGATGGTGCCAGTGACTAGGAGCGCATTACAAGTGTTCACAGCAAGAACAGAAGAGCCCAGGACCACAAGGGTGGTCATCTATATTCATCATCCCATCTTTTCTGCCATGAATTTTCTCAAACCAGTTTTTTAGGAACCGAAATGTCTTGTGCTGTCTATTTTTTCCTCTACACAATACTGAATTAGCGGTCCATAGGGTGAATCTAGTGGCTTTGTTAGTCTCTTTGTTGCACTTTCTGGTTTTGACCTTTTGGAACAGGTTCTCACAACACTGTTCCAGTTAAGCACTTTTTTGTCCTCTGTATGCTTAACGAAAGTAAAAAAGTTGAGAAAATTGGAGATGGTTTTGAGATTGAAGCTATCATACATATAATGTGAGATGAGTTATCTGCCCTCAGTTTCAAGAGCAGTCATTTTCTCTCTTCCTCTCTCTCTCCCTTCCTCCCTCCCTCCCTCCCTCCCTTTTTCTTGTAGACAGAGATGTTTAAAATCCTCTGAGGAGAGGAATACAGTACAGGTTAAAAGATCTCTAGGCAACTGCATAACAGAGGAAATGGAAACTACACTTTAGGGAAGTGGAGGGCAGAGAACACAAAGCCACGCAGACAAACAAATTAACACATCACAAACAAAATAAGTCTGTATGGTTATTAGAGTGAAGTCTTGTGTTTTAATTAATGTTTTCCAGTATTAAATATTTTGAATTGTAACTTAGTGTTCCCTGTTTGTGTAAATGATTAACTTTATGTACTGACTGATAGAAGAAACAAGAGCACACACCAGAAGGGACTTACACTCTCCTCCTACTTGTGACAAACTTCTGCTGTCTCTTGGCCACAGTAGAGATGTCATCTTCCTAGCAGAGCCGTTGAGGTTCCCTAGGGAAACATGAAGCATCCCCATCTGCACCCCTTTGGAACTTGTAATGAAAGTCCTGTGAGCAAGTACATGCCTGACCTCTGTTCCTTGAGGCTGAGCACTGGTCTTTTAAACTCCGTGTCCTCCTGTTCGCCCGACAGCAGTTTTCCACGCCCATGAGCTAGTACATAACACCATACTAGCAGCATCTTTGGGCCTCGGGGTTGGTTGGAGGAGTAGATATCCTAGCATTAACAGCTATGATTTTAGAAGTGTCTCTTTCAGATGAGATGGTTATTCAATATCTTTCAGATGTTGTTTTGGTTTCAGATGTTTGTGATCAGACTCTCGGGAGCTTGGCTGTCTACATCTATGGCAGAGACAGTCCATCCTGCCAGACACTCATGTGCTCCTCTTCCTTAGCGGAGTCTACCAGTCTGTGCTCATGGTCCCTGATGTTCTGAAGGTTCCCATTTCAAGCCATTACAATGCTGTTTGAAGGCTTTCCCTGGTTGCAGGAGCATGGCTGGTCCGTTTTTGGTATAATCCAGAAAATCTGGGCAGTTAATGCCCTGTGGACCAGCCCTTAACTGCTAACAGAGGAGAGTAAGTGGCTAAACACCAGTTCCCTTGTACATTTGGTGGGAAAGCTGGACATGTTGAGGCATGTTCTGCCAAGTCGTTCTAGAGATTGACTTCTAGCAGAACTGAGCCCAAGGTGCTCACAGCAGTAACCTGCCTGTCATTTCTCCATTCTGTCCCATTGGTTGCTCTCTGGGATCACCTCCTAAATCAACCCCAAGATATGCTAGTGGGGAGGCCCAACATAATTCCCTTTGAGGATGATTTAGGTCACATGACCAGCTCTAGCTGCTGGACTGTGGGTGAAAGTGCCCCATGGCATTGCTCACGCAAGGCAAGCGAGAGCCAGAAGACCCCACTGCCTCTCCTTCACTGCTGTGGCAACATGGGAGGCTGCGTTCTTCAGGTAGAAGATCTGATATGGGAGAAGGCTGTGATAGAGTCTGCTAGCCGGGGGCTTCGCTGTCTCGAACATGACATCTGCCTGAGAAACAGTTTATCTCTCCAAAAAGAACTTCTGTGTTGTTTTTCTAGTGCAGAATAAAACCCTCCTGCTCCCTTTTTGCATGTGTGCTGAGCCCTCTACAATCCCAATACTCCACAATCACCCAAGTGCCCCAACCCCAGTCCAGCTGCAGACAAACTGTTCCCAAGTACCCCTTTTTGAGGGCTCTTGTACTCTTCTGCAGCCCTCCCATGCTTGCAATAAAGGCTTCTTTATCTCTCTCTTTCTCTCTTTACCTTTCAACTGCTCCAAAAAAGCCCAACAGGCTGCTCAGTCCCTACTGGCATTTATAAAAACAATAAGCCTTTATTGTGGTGTCCCTTGGGTTTTTGACATTTATCAGTCAAGAAACCTGCTTACCTGACACCCAGTATCGGCGTTGTTCTGTTGGGTTGACCTCACTGAAATCAGTCCGTCCTCTATGTCTCCCTCCTCTGCTGAGCCATAAGAACTCTTGGGAGCTTTTACTCTTTATCTCCTGCATGCATTTTACTTCCAAACTCCTCCCCTCTTCTGTGATTTGATTAATATTACAGTGAAATTTTTGCTTTTCTGTGCTTTTTAATTCATCTTGAAGTTATCTTCATATTGTTTGTGAAATGAAAATTTGAAAGCACTTTAATTCCAAATTATTAACCAATTGTTTCAATATTGAGTAAAAATTATTCTGACCTTCCTGCTTGGTTTGTAATCATCTTTTATTATACATTAAAGACATAATGTGAAGTACAGTCTATTTTGGGGGTCAGGTTTTTTTCCTTGAATTCTTGTGCAAGTACAAAGACATTATAACTGTAGTTCTGGAATATATTTTCTGTCTTCTTTACTTATTACTCATCTCTCTCTCGTCCTCCCTCAAAAATTGTATTAGCACTTAAATTGCATCATATTTATAATTACAAATGGGGAGAACTGTAAACTGTCAAGCAAGTGAATTTAACTTATTACAACTTCACATTCTGGAGTGGACAGTTCTTTTTTTAAAAATTTTATTTTAAAAGGGAGTAAAGTTAAACACAACAAAACAGAATAGAACGAGACATAAAACATAAATTTCAAAGCTAGACAACCACAGATCTTCACTATCTGTCATATTGTCTCTTGTTTTCTTCCAAATGGTTGTCCTTATTTTTGCATATGGAGAGCTCATACTAAATAACATAGCCAATCTTTTCACAAGATGTGTAGTTCACTGGCTCCCACTTGCTAAGCAGGGGGGAGGGAGAGGGGGTACATGGGACAGGGGACAGGACGACATGAGATGTCTGATTCTCAGCCCGCATGCTGGCAGGAGCACAGCCACCCCCAGAGAGCGGAGGAGTTCCTTGTGTTCCTTGCACCCCAAGTCAACCACACAGTGCAGGTCCTGATGCACCAGGGTCTCTCTCCTTCGGGCCGCCGAAAGTCTGCCACACTCTCAGCCGTCCCCCAGAGAGGGGAGGAGCTCCTTGTTCTCCTGGCACCCCGAGTCAACTGCATGGTGCAGGTCCCAACATGCCAGGGTCTCTGAGTGGACAGTTCTTAACATGGATTTTCTAATTTTGTTTACAGCTTTGTAGTTTTGTAATTGTGAATCAGATATATTTCTTGTTAAAGTCATTTCTAGAAATATTCTGTATTTTAACATTATAAAAGCTATCACTTTCTTGACAATTTTTCAACTTATTGAAATTATATAAGAAAGCTTTGTATGTTTGTATGTGTGTATGTATGTGTATATAAGCTTTCCAAAATACATATAAAGTTGACATATAAGTAGCATAAGTATATAATTAAACATTTTTTGCCTCATAGCTGACTACTTTATGATTATATTTTGAAGTTAAAAAGATGCAAAACTACCATATGATATTCTATAAGTTCTAATTGTCTTTCTTAGTGGCTCAGAATAAGCAAATAGATATGTCCTAGAATTGAAATAAATTGTGGAGAGAGGAAACAGTACAGATTAAAAGCACACAGAGGAGTTGGGCATGTGCAAGATAACATATGGTCTTGTTCCCGCAGATCAAGTATGGGATGACAGATGCCATGAAACTAAACAGCGTGGGTTAATCACATGTTTTGTCCTTCACAGGACTCTGATATATTTGCAGTTTGCCTGTACGTGTCTAACTGGGCAGAGACATTACTAGCCCAAACCTCAGTGTCTTCTTTCATATAACTGTTATTTGTCCACAGTACCATATATTTTGAGCCTGGATGGTAAAGTTGATATCAGAGGTAACCTCTCGTCACTGATGCTAAGGAGTCTTGCCAGGTCATACTGGTTAATGTGGAACTAAAGGAAAGAGCAGCACACGTCTGATCAAGGTTTCTCCTGCGTATAACTGAAGAAGACCATCATCCATTGACTTACCAATTTACAAAGAAAAAACAACCTAAATCAAAAGATTTAAGCTCCTTTCTAAGTATGGGGTTTGAGATCAAGTAATGTCCAAGTATTGAAGACCACTCTAGTAATCTGATCTATGATAAAGTTCCTGGGGTCAAGGGCTTAGTGTACTGCGTGGGGACTACTGAAGCCTTTTCATCAATGCCATTGCATTAACTTACAGGCAAGCCTAAGTTAATGATTATTTTCTAAAAGACTGTCTCACTGAAAATGGTTTACTGGTTTTGAAGATCATGTTTTCCAAAGATATTATATAATATGGAAGCCGCTTACAGTAAGGAGGGAAGGGAACAGTTGACGAACCCTAGGGTTCCCTTGTTCCCAGAAGTGTTTGTTATTTGCTTTTTTCCAGAATTCTTTGTCTATTAAAAAGCAAAGACAGCTGCGGCTGCCTGGTTCTCTTTATGTTCAGTTACTGGGGCTCTTCTCCACCGTGAGCACGAAGCAAGTGTCTGTGTTCAGCTGTTCCCCTGCAGAGGAATGTGGAGTGTTAGCACTGGGGGGGAAGGGTGGGCTGCTATCTTTTCTTGTCCCCAGCATTTCATGTGGTCACAAACACAGCATGTGGGCTTTGAAATAGCCTTCTGTGAACATATTAACAATCAAAGAAAACAATACATGAAGCATTTTTAAAATTTTATTGGGAGGAGGAGTGGGTCTTTACATGCCTACCCATCTCTAGGGGAAAATAGGCAAGTTTTATATTTTCCACACTGCTTGAGTAACTGTTTAAAATTTTCAACAGTTTCTGGCTAGCTAGCTGTCTCCATCTGGAGACTGGCATTGTGTTTTTTTAACCTGCAATTAACTATCACTTGCTAAAAACAGAGCCAGTAATAGTGGTATCTCTTCATAGCTTAAGAATTTTTTTCTTAAATGTTCTTACGGTTCTTTTCCTATTCTTGAGAGTATCAACTTTTAATGTAAAAGGTACAAAATTAGATATGGGAAAATCACTAATAATTACCACAAACTACTCATTCCTGCAGATGTGTTTTATTGAGTATCTACTCCATGCCACTGTGGTAGACACAGTAGTTTGTAATTTTAATGAACTGCAGTTAAGTGAAGGTAGCCACATGTAGCTGGTGGCTGTGGCATGTGCAGAGCTGGAGGGTCGAGGAGACAAAGGTTATGCATCTACTCCTAAGTGTGTTAATGTCAGTAGTGCTAAGTGCTAGGTGAGTGACAATGCATGATCTTAGGGTCCTTGGAAAAGGCCCCCTGGGACATGAGGACCCCTGGCAGCTCTGAACAAAGGAAGGAAGGAAGAAGTAGATGACAAAAGTAGTTTGGAGACAAGACACTCCAGGCACCTCTTGGTAATTCATTGCTTTTTAAAAAAAAGTAATACAGGACAGAAGGGATGCCTTTTACTTAAGAATTCTGAAAGTGCCACAACATAGTCAATGCTTATTTAAAAATTTAGAGACCTTTCAATGTAAAGATCTTTCATAATTTGAAGCATTAGTGTGGATGTTAAATCAGAACCTGAGATGCAGATGATTGTGACTGTGATTTTGAAGAGACAGAGAAGGAAGTTGGGGGGCAGGCAGGGGATGGAACTGACAGTGTGGGCTCAACTGGAGTTACATCCTCAGCCACAACCCCTGGGGAGCTTTGGCACATGCATTGCGCTGTGGAGTTGTCCCACCTTGAGTGGGGGCAGGTCTTTTGTTCCTTTTCCTGCCCCCAGTCAATCAGTCAGACATTGATTGTAGATTACCCTTTGCAAGCTGAATTGGATGTGTGACCTTCCAGGTAAGGTGGTCAGTTCTCTTAGGAGAATTGGAAAATGATGGGTCTTTAGCAGCCAACATTCATAAGAGCTAGTGTGTGTGTGTGTGTGTGTGTGTGTGTGTGTGTGTGTATGGGGGGTGGAGGGCACCCATACACCATCCATAACACTGTATTGGACCTGAGGAAAATTGATGATTGCATAGCTTTAGATAAATGTGGGGGCAGGAGCATGTAATTGCTTTGACTACCTAGCACATTTGGAGGATTATGGACTCAACTGAGAGACCATTTTCATTATCATTGCTGTGGCTTTATTGGGTACTTTCTTATACATTTCCAGTCTACAAATGCCTGACACTAGTTCTGTGTGTTTAGGATCTTGCCAAGCAAGATCCATTTATTTGGTAGACTCTACCCTTGTGAATTATATATGTTTTAGGCAAATGCTAAGAGATAGTCTTGCGAGGCACCCTGAAGAAGCTCAACTGTAAGTCCTGCAGAAATCTGCAGCTGCCGAGGTTTGCCCCCAGTGAGGCTCTGCAGGCAGCAGTGTTGGTTAAAACCTTCGTGTATGATGCTCTTAAATGTAGCAGTTGGGCGGTTTGGAGGAACCACGTCAGTTTTCGTCCGCTGAGGTTGGCTTCTCAGCAGAGGAGCACTCTTGGCTCTGTGGAAATGTCCGTCTCATTTAACCGCAGTGTATTGAGTGCTCAGCGTGTGTCGGAGGTCTTATGGCTGTCATGTGGTTACAGTCCTTGCAGCCGTCTGAGCGGCTGGGCTGGGGGTGGCCACGAGGGCTCCCACAGCGGTAAGGACTGCCAGCGCTCTGCCAGCAGAGGTGTGGCGAGGGCCCTCTTGACTGTGGTACCCAGGTAGGTACTGGATCTTCTGCTACTGGAGCTGTAAGGTGCCCGATGGATGCTGGCTGCTATCAGGATGTTGGCACCATTCCGTTCTCATTTTAAATGAGAGGAAATCAGACCTAGGCCGAATTCTCAGATGAAAGAAAAGTTTGCACTTTAACTACTTTATGTCCACATCATTGTTCTTTGTTTAGAATCTTCACGTGCTTTGGGGAGTCGTTTTCTTGTAGATCACCCTGTCTGTACGGGTATCAGGGAAAAGCTCACCTATTTATTGCTGGCTGGAGGAACACTGAGTGACTGTTGGGATTCTGGCTGGCTTAGCAACTAGGGCAGAGCTACGTGGAGACTCTCTGCTTAGGCGTCGGTGCTTGTTGGTCAGTCTGAGTTCTGATCTGTTTTCTCGGGGTGACCCCGTGAGTTTTGCTTTATGCCATGGTTACAAATGACACCCCTAAACTTGTCAGAGTCATTGTTCAAAAAGGTGTAAGTCTGTGGAGGAATTGTTTTAGTTCTTACTAACTAGCTACGGGGCTTTAGGACCGTTGCTTACCTCCTTTTGTCTGTGGCTGTATTTCTCAGCTGGAGGTGTGGGGCTGCTGGTAGATGTCCATTCAATTCCAGTATAAAGATTTGTTCCCACATAGCCTTTGCATGCAACGTATTTATGTTCCTTAAATTGCATTTGTGACATTACTTCTGTTTACAGAGGAACTGAGTTTCCGTATAAGGAAGTTGTTGAATATCTGATAATGAGGGGGAGGGTCTTAAGGTGTAGACGGATATTCCAAGTGTCTTTGCATCAGTGGAGACTGTTGTGCTGGTGAAGGCCCTTGTGGCACAATAGCCAGACAGAGCGAAGTAAGCTCTGAAGCCCTGTGAGTATCAGCTGGAGGGAAAGTGGTCTTGAAATTAGCTGTACTTTGTTGTGTTCTTCCAACCAAACACTCCTAGAGAGCCTCTCTATGCAGCAAAATGCAGCCCAAACCAAGCGTACTGTGAATTTCTTTGTGG
>PVJX010044377.1:0-13223 GCA_004027295.1 Dolichotis patagonum
AGTAAGAGTCTGAATTTTAAATGTTTCCAGCAGGGTCTTCCCACAGCATTCCGAGTGTGTTGTGCGAATCTCTTAAGACACAGGATCTTCTAATAGGTTAACAATGCCTTCTGCAATCCTCTTTAATTTCTAATTTGCTTATTCAACCTTTTTATAGCCCGAGTAAACATTGAACTCAAATTCTGGGTTGGTGGAGATTAAATTACAGTAATGAGGTTCCTCATTTATAACCACTCCTATAAAATGGGGGTAAGAATAGCACCTACTTTATAGGTTTGCTGTAAGGATTAACTGAGGTAATCCAATAAAGTGCTTAGCCCAGTGGCTGGCCCAATAAATGTTACCTTTATTAGTGTCATATATCTCAAAATACTGTCAGTTTTATGTGTTTATGTGCATGTTTAATCTGGGAAATTAACTCTCTTCAGAACAAATATATTGTCTGCCACTGATTAGCTCCGTTAGGGATGAGGTAAATAAGCGTATTAAAATATTCATGGATTTATTCTTTTTACTGAGGTATTTTTTATTAGAATTCATTTTGGGGAAAATCTAAATAAAGAAAAGCTTCAATAGCGTACTATTAAGTTCAAAGTAGTTAGAATCCCTAACAAAGAAGGATTTTAACATCTCACAGCAATGAATTATTGCGTTCTTAGTCGAAATGTCCTTTAATGCCCACAAAAGGGAAGGAAGGACATAGTCTAAGAACAAAACCTAAGTCTGTGAATTGAAAACACTCAGCTTTAAGATTAATTTACTGGCCCAGCATGGTGGTGCGTGCCTGTAATCCCAGCACTTGAGAGGCTGAGGCAGGAGGATCACTGTGAGTCCAAGGCCAGCCTGGGCTACAAAATGAGCTGAAAACCAGTCTCAACTGCATAGTGAAATCCTGTCTTGAAAGAAAAAAAAGAAACAAAAGAAAGAATAATTTACTATGCTGTTTTTATTTTTCTGATGTCACCTCTGAAAATGACATCAGGTGAGCAGCATGGCCCTGTCCCCGCACATCAGAGGCGTGGGGAAGCATCGAAAATGGGGAGCTTTGTGTGTGTAACAGGCAGCTGTTGGGAAAAGTATACTTTTCAGTTGGATTTAAAGGTTAAAGTTGGGGGAGAACTCAGCGTAATTTGAACCTTGATACATCCATTTACTCACCAGTTATTAACGGGCTTGCTAGTTTAATTTTCTGCCAGCAGGAAGGAGGAGAATCTCATGATACCTGCGCAGTTCAAATTAAAAGGCATGTCGGCAGTCCTCCCTTCTCCCCACTTGCACACTAAAGATGACGAATCCCTTTCATCTGCTTCAGCCTCAGCAGTCTGTAGGCCTCTGCAGGGCAGCAGCACGCATGTGCGCGCGCAGACGCTGGGTTGGATCTGAGAGCCCCTGAAACGGGGCGCACCCAGGCCGGGCAGCATCAGGGCTGCAGGTGTTAGTGCGTGTAGTAAAGTTGCTTCTTGGAGCTGCCAAGATAGGGTGGCTTTTCAGATGGCTTTTGGAGTCATTATAAAAGCTCCAAGCACGCTGCTTGCCTGCCGTCTAGCCAGGGGTTAAACTTCCGGGTCACGCTATGACTGGGGTGATGGAAACTCCTGTCTTTGTGTCTGGGAAGAGAGACAATTTCTTGCACATCTACCAGGGGTCTCAGTGAAATTATTGGGTCCTGGCGCCAGGGTGGGGTTTGAGGCCCTTGTGTTACTGCCAGACCATTGCAATGCTTGACTGGCAGAGTTGTACCAATCCTAATAAACAGTTCACGGGTCTTCTATGGAGGTGTCCTCTCCAGAAAAGAACAGGCCCTCTGTGGGACACTTGATTCTTCAGGCACCATCCTATTTCCTGTGTCCTTGGCCCATGTCATTGTTTGAGGACTGTGCTAATACGGAACAGTTCTTGAGTATTTTAGAAGACAGTCTTGATTTGTTCAGACTCCTCCTTGCCTTCCTCAAGATGTCTCTCACTCCAAAGAAGTCTGAGATTGGCAAGACTGCATTGTGACAGACATTACCAGAACATTCTTGCCTTAATCAACTTGGATTGCCATCACGTAATGCCACAGGGGGGCTTAAGTAATGGGAATTGATTCTTCACAGTTATAGAAAATGAGAAGGCCAAGATGCCCAGCATGAATGGTTTCATCCTGAGGCCTCTTCTCATGGCACATGGGTGGCCGCCATCTTGTTGTGCGCTTCCCTGGCCCCTTCCTTGGGTGCTCTTGAAGACAGGAAGCTCTGGTGTCTCTTCCTTTTCTCAGTGGGGCACTAGGCTAGTTATGGAACTCCATCCTTGTGATAGCATCTAAATCTCCCAGAGGCCTCACCTTCTAATACTCCTTTTGGAGGTCAGAACGTCAACATATGAATTTGGAGGGACATGAACAGTGAGTCTGAAACGGCTCCAAGCCTTTATTTGTGTCCCCTTGAGGTGCCTCCTGGGGCCCTAAACAGCTTAGTGGGATGAGTTTTTATTGCTGTGGAAGAAAGGATGAATTTTAAAGCTGAGGTGGCCAGGTGTACTGGAATGTTAGAAGACCCTCACACAGATCCAGAGGGACCGAGAGCTGGACAGGTGATCCCTTTGTCTGCCCAGGCCTTAGGTTTCCAGATGCCAGTGTTAAAGTTGTGATTGCCAGACTTGGTCACCTTCAGTGAAATTTAGATGGTTCAACACTGGATATTTCCTGACCACCTTCCAGTCTCCTTTACAGCCTCCTGAAAGGAACCGAAGCCTGAAAATAGTTTCTTCTTAACTCTTTATTGTCTCAGGCATTTGCTCCCTTTTGATGAGGAAAAGAAGGCAGTAAATTAATGCAAAGTTGCTTCACTAAAGATGAATATCTTGCGTGTCTTTTTTTTTTTTTTTTTTGTGGTACCAGGGATCGAACTCACCACCTTACATTTGCCAGGCAGGTGCTTATGCTGCTGAGCTAAATCCCCAGCCTTTGCATGTCTTTTAAAATGTGTACAGACATGATTGTGTCCACACAGGGACACACACATGCCCCAGTGCCAGGTGGAATATTTCATAATAAGACAGTCCTTTAAACTCTTAAGAAGCAGATAGTTCCCATAATATAAATGGTTCAAGATTTAAACAAAAGATAGAAAACTTCCAGATGGTTCTTTCAAGCCAACATGACCTTGATATGAAAGCTGGCAGGTCCCCAAAGGGAGTCTCTCCACCAGGCTGATTGAGGAATGTAAAAATTTTAGATAAAATTCTAGCAAATAGATTTAAACAGTAAAGTAGATGAAAAGAAAGGGGAAGTAAAAATGGTTAAGATGTGATGTGTGTGTGTGTGTGTGTGTGTGTGTGTGTGTGTGTGTGACAAACACATGCTAATAAAAAATAAAATATGTGAATGTTCTTGCATAAACAAATTGATTCACATACATTGATAAAGTAAAAAATACATAATAACATCATTAACTTCAAAAGTATACTTAATCAGTAAACTTCTAGTTTTTTACAACCTGCTTAGGAGTTGTATATAATGGCCATTTTTAATATGATAAGGATGGTGCGGTTGACACAGCCCACTGGTGTTACACTGACCGTGAGACACTGAAGGTGTCATTGGTCTCTTTCTTAGTTACTTTTCTCAACACTGGGCCAAAATACCTGACACCCACAACTGTGAGGAGGAAAGATTTCTTTTAGCTCCCGATTTATGGAGGTTTCAGTCTATGGCTGTCTCCAAGGCAGGGTGGCATGTCAGAGAAGCCTGGCATGGGCAGAGAAACAGCCCATGACATGGTAGCAGGAAGCAGAGAGGGATCAAAGGAGGAGGAGGGAGACTGACCCTTCCAGGCCATGCTCCCAGTGACCCACCCCCTTCGTCAAGCTTTCCAACCTCATATTTAGTTATACTCCTCAGTGGGCTAATCCACTGATGAGTATCATACCCCCATGATACAATCACCTCCCCAAAGCCCCACTTTTGAAGGGATAAGGTTTCGGGGAGAGATCTAGATAATAAACCATAAAGATGCCAATAAGATCAAAACAAGGTAGGCAGAAAAACACTGTTTTAGCCAGTGTGGAAAATCATCAGATAATAGCTAGGAAAATAAATATTGTAAAGAAAATAAAGTTATCATTACCGCTAGTTGTAGGTAAGTGTGGTGATACTCAGGAGGCTGAGGCCAAAAGGTTCAAGACCAGCCTGGCTACATAGTGAGATCCTGTCTCAAAAGAAACAAACAAAAGTAAATAAATTGCCTAGTTGTTGATCGGAAGATTTAAAGACCTTAACTGAAAACTCTATTTCTAAGTGCTAAGATGAAAATTAAGTATTTGAATTTTTCTCAAGTTAGTTCCTAAATCTTATGCTATTCTGAAAGTAGTGTCAGAATGTTTTAAATTTCACAAGATGGCTGTAAGTCTATTTGGAAAAATAAGCAGATGGGAACATGAGAGAAAATTCTGAAAATGATTTTGGGGGAAAGGAACTAGATCTTAATGGAGTTCAAAATACATAGCTTTACCAGATACGAAAATGTGATGAGGCCTTTGTAATAAAACACTGCATTGGTGTCAGAAGAGGAGGAAGCAGATAAGTGAACTGGGCTGATTGGGAAATAGACTGCAGCATAAATAATTTAATAAATCATAAAGCAGCCATCGCAAATCAATGAAGAAGGGAAAATTATTCAATAAATAATTCTGATGCCTTATTAGCATTTTGGAAGAAGTTGTTTTGGCGTCACCAAAATGAGTCACAAATGGATTAAACAAAGTGCAAAATGTAGAGGCATAGAAAATCTATGGGATTGAATATTGCTGAGAAACAAAAGGGAAACACTGAAAAGGAAAGGACAGTTAATCAAATTACAAAAAAATGATAGATTTCTTCATGTAAAAATACTGATGGGGAAACAAAGACCAGGAAAAGATTGGAAGTAGCTGCAGAAGTAATATCTTTATAATGTGCACTGCTTCATTAAAAAGCAAAGTAGGAGACCGTAGTGGAAACTTGACTAGACAACTAAATACCACACTAAGCAAATAACTGGAAAATATTCCAATTCAAATTAAGGGCTAACACAGATTAAAATGATGAAGTATTATTTTAATGTGTGAACCAAAAATTATCATTTTTTAAAATGATAATCTCCCATTCTGGTGATTTTTTTTTTGCAAGACTGCAAAGCAACTTTATAGTATATTAAAGAGTCCTATTATTTACTCATACGTTTTGATCCAATAATGCCATTTTGATGGATCTTCTCCCATCCCCAGTGAAGGAAATAAAACAAAATATTTAATAAACAGTTTAGACAAAGCTCCTTGTTTAATGCATTATTTATGAAACAAACACACACACACATAATAATGTCTGGCAGTTGAGTAACTATAAAATATTAGTTCTCTGAGCACAGTTCTCTAAAATAATTAATAATTATTTTGACGGCATGGAGCAGTATGATGAGGCATTTACAGTGTTACTCGATGGGCAGAGATGATGACAAGGGTTACGTGATTGTCCACTGTGGGGTGTCGGTGTGTGGTTGTGCTGTCCTGATGATTGAGCTGCAGATGACACAGAAGAACCCCAAGAATAGAAAGGAAGGGAGGAAAAGCATGAAGCAATCCGGGCTACATGCTGTGTGATTCCAGTTCCGTAAAGTTCAGATGCAGGCAAAACTAACAGTATGATGCTTGCACATCCATCGGGCATGGCACAAGCTGGAAGAGGCAAGAAGGAATAGATGGAGATTCAGGATGGACGGGGGAGGAAAGGAGACTGGAGGGAAAGATGGTATCATGTGGATTGGTAGGATTCTCTCCCCTTAAGCTGTACTCTGGACATACATGTGTATGTTGTTGGTATTTTTATACCCTTCCTGTATGATAAAATGTTTTAATGTATTTGTGTTAAAAGAATATTAAAACTTAGCCAGACGTGGTGATGCATGCCTGTAATCCCAGCACTCCGGAGATTAAGGCAGGAGGATCGTTGCAAGTTTGAGACCAGCCTGGGCTACAAAGTAAACTCAAGGCCAGCCCGAACTGCTCTGTGAGACTCTGTCTTAAAAAACCACACACACACACACACACACGAATATTAAAACTCATATTCACTGACTTACAATTATGCAGGAAATGCGTATCTCTAATAAAGCAGGCAAGGACTATGTTCCAGGAGTGAGGTGACGTGGTTTGTTCTTTCCTGTTACCCCATTTTCAAGCTGTCCATTAAATCCTTGCATCACATCTTTAAAAGAAAGGAAAATAGGGCAGCTTCATCATAGATGATGCAGGGAGTCTCGAGTCCTGGTGAAGGGTACCATTGCTCAGACAGTCAGAGGCCTCCCCGCCCAGGAAGAGGGAAGTTGGGTTTAAGAGTCAGCAGGAAGGAATTTGGAAAAATAAATCTGTCCCCAGCCAGTCAGTGAGGAGGCATGGATCCAGGCTGTCTGCAGGGAAGCTTTGGACACTGACTTTTAGTGAACTGCTGGAGTGGATGAATTAGGAGGATGGGCATTTCCATTGGTTCCTTTTCTTTCTTAAACTTTATTGGTTTTGCCTACTTATATCTATAATATGACTGATTTGAAATACTACTATGAAGAATAGTAGAACCAGAAGCCGTCTGGACACTAGAACTAAAGCTTATGCTAAAGGAAATGCTGCAGGCTATTGCAGGCCACATTGAAAGATGCCACCAGAGCTAGGCATGGTGGTACACACCTGTGATCCCAGGACTCTGGGAAGCTGAGGCAGGAAGGTTGTAAATTTGAGTGCAGCCTTGGGAGCTTAAATAAATAGATAAACTAAAAGTGGCTGGGGGTGTGGCTCAGTAGCAGAGGGCTTGCCTAGCAGGTTTTGAGGCCCTAGATTCAGTCACCAGCGCTAGAAAAACAAAACAAAACAAAACAAAACAAAACACAACTGGGGTGAAATCAGGAAATTTTATGAGATGCATGGCCTATGTGTTTCTTTAGTAAATCAATGTCACAGAAAAGAGGGAGGAGGACAGTAGGTAATACATTTAAAAAGACTCAAGAAAACTTGTTTGGATTCCAGGCATAGTGGTTCACTCCTGTAATCCCAGCACTAAGGAAGCTGAGGCAGGAGGATCACCGTGAATATGAGGCCAGCCTGGGCTATGTAGTAAGTTCAAGGCCAGCCTGAAATACATAGCAAGACCCTCTCTCAAAAAACCAAAAATAAATAAAGTAAAATAAAATAATTATAAAAAGGTACTTATAAACTAATTGGGGAACTGCATACTTGATAATACCAAAACTATTAATTTTAAGTGAGATATTATATTGTAAAGATAGATATTACAGTAATTATGGATAAATGAGGTACTAGATATTTATTTTAAAATAATCCAATAGAGAGTTTGAAAATGTTAGATAAAAAAAGTCCATAGATAGGTAGGTACATAGATGGATAGATGGATGGATAGATAGATGATAGATAGATAGGTAGACAGACAGATAGCCAAGTGGATAGATAAACAGTATATCCAGGTATATGGAGCATAAAGATATAAGGCCAGCCAGGTATGGTTTTTTCCTTTCCTTTTTTGTTTTTTTTAAAGTAATGGGGATTGAACCAAGACCTTCACACTAAGCTACCTCCCAGCCCTTTCTGCTTTGACATAGGTCTTACTAAGTTACCCAAGGTAGGCTCCAACTTGTGATCCTTCTGCCTCAGCCTCCCACAGGGCTAGGATTACACTTGTGTGCCAGTAGGCCCAGGTCAAGTAAGATTGAAGCTGAGTGTTGGTTACATATCTTCCAACTACTTTTGTGCTTGTTTGAATTTTTTGTAGTGAATAGACTATAAAATAAAAGTAATATGTGTTCAATGAAAGTTACTCATAGGGGCATGAGTTAGCTGCTATTAATACTTGAATAAAAATCCTTCCAGTATTTTTTTCCTTATGCATTTTAACACATGCACTCACAGCACATGTACATTTTTAAACAAAAAAGAAATTAAACTGCTTGTGTTGCTTGGTATCCTGTTTTACATAATGAGTACTTATGTGCTTTAATACATTTATATCTTAAGCATAATTTTAATGGCTGTATTTTCATCTCAGTATATGAACACACACACAAACACACACACTCTGTCACGTATTTAACCAGTCCCTTGTGGACAGATACCTAAATAATTTCTTTTTATTCCTTTTCAAACAACTCTGCTGAATACTTGTTTATTTCGTTTCACAAATACCTAGAAGGAATTTTAAAGAAGGTTTTTCCTTCTTGTGCCGAATTGCTCATTGGAAATGTGACAAAATTTTAAGCCAGTTTTTGCAGTGTATAACACTACCCCGTTTCATTATAATCTCTGGCATTGGGTCCTATATTTATAATACTTTAAAAGTTCACCAATCAGATAGATGGTCTCATTTCAATTTGCATTTATTTGATTACCAGTGAGGTTCTTTTTTTAGAATATCTTATATGTATAGTCATTTGTATTTCTTGTTTTATATCTAGATGCTTATATATTTTTCCTCAATTTTCATATTCAACTCTCATTGAATTGGCTCTTAAGGGCTCTTTGTACATATTGAAGTATTCCAACATTTCATGCATAAATTGCAGCTTTTGTTCCTAGCTTATTGTCTTTGAACCTTGTAGTGTTTTTGAGCAGGATTTGTCTAGAATTGTTTTATTTTATGATTATTATTTTTGTGTTGCGTTAAGGATGGAAGCAAGGATCTTGCTCATGCTAGGCGAGTGCTCTCACACCAAGCTGCATCCTGGAATCGTTTTAGTCAGTCATTCAAAAACGTAGAGTACTTCTTTGAGCTCTTATACTTTTTTATAATTTAACGTGTATAACTTTATTTAGTGTTTTACCAAATTTCCTTTATATAGTATTGCTATCTGAAGTCTTCATTTTAATGCCTTGTTTGGTTTTTCAGATAAGTAAGTCATGTTTGTGGTGGAAAAGGATACATTGTTTTAAAGTTCACTGAGAATTTGGCTATCGTGTAGTATTATCAGATACAGTTTGCTAGTTTTCTTTTCAGTAGTTTCTTTGTGTGTACATTAGGGCAATACTCGCTGTAGAAACAAGTAAAACTCCAAATTGTGGCTTAACATAATACAGGTTTGCTTGTCCCTTGATGCAGTGTCCCTGATTGGTGGCCACTCCAATGAAGTGACCCAAGCTCCTTCTATCCTATGGCTTTTCCATTCCCTAGAGCCTTGGAGTTCTCCTGAGCCACTTGGCAGATGAAGGAAGAGAACGCAGAGAAGACACCAGTTGCACCTGATCATGCCCCATCACTTCCTTCCTGTAGTCCTCCTGTGCTTTTCGATGCATATAATACCACCTAGGCACATAGGATGCTGGGAAATGTAGTCCCTGGCTGAACAGCTGTTCTTTTTTCAGCAAAAATGCTGCACTCTGGAAAGAGAAGCATGAATATTTGTTGACACTGAGCTAAAACTGCCCCAGCTATATATTTATAACATATGAGGCAGATGGTTTATTTGCAAAAAGGAATAATTTAACCTAGAGTTTTGAATTTTTAGCATTGTTTTGTGATCATTTTTCCTTCTTTAAATATTTGTCAAGAATATGAGTTTTAATGTCTATACATTATCCCTTGTATGGGTGTATCATAATTTAATCATTTTATGTTATGGTAGAGTTAGGTTTTTCAGGTTTTTATTGTTGTGACTATTTCTGTTGTAAATGTCTTCATGATTGGTATTCCTCTGGTATTTCCCTGATTAATCCCTCAGGGAAAATTATGGGAGTGAACTTGCTCAGTATTAAGGTGACTCATACCTATCAGCAGATGGCCCTTCAGAAACGTGGACTGATTTACACTCGCATCAGTGTGGAGCATCTGAGAGTACTAACTTCCAAGTACGCTGGCCTGTCTTGGACATTATAGTTGTTTTGGGTTTTGCCAATTTGAGTGCTGAAAACTGTATTGCGTTGTTTTAATTTATGGACTTTTCTTACTAATGGACATTTTTCTCACTAATGGACATTTTTTTCATGAGGCTCTCAGTAATCTGTGTGTGTGTGTGTGTGTTGCCTCTTTCGGTCCCTTCTCATTTTTATTTTGCAGTGCTCTTTTTCCCAGTCCTTTCCAATGCAATATATCCATTCACTTGTCATGTGAATGGATAGTTAGTAAAGTTAGATAAAAATATTTTTATCTAACTTCTTTCTTCTTTGATTTTGCTCCGAAACCTAATTTTCTTAGATTAAACTCTTCAGTTGAGCCCCTGATGTGTGATATCACACCCACCAAATCTGCCTAGTGAGCAGCACTCCTGAGAGTAATAGCTTGCTTTTTGCTTGTTTATTTCTATTTCCCCAGTATTTACCCAGGGCCTCCATGCTGAACTACATTATATTTTTTATTTGGAGACAAGGTCTCACTAAGACTGGGCTCAAACTTGCAATCCTCCTGCCTCAGCTTCCCAAATTGCTGGGATTACAGGTGTTTACCACCATGCCTGGCTGATTAATAGCATTTTAAAAAGCAAAAGAGACTGCTCCCGCCTTGGCCCATCATATCGTTTGAATGTTCGTAATATAAATTTGGATGATCTGGGAGTGAGAGGGTTTAAAGTTGTCAGGGAGAAAATGGACTTGGCAGAGGGCTTGGGGTACTAGTCTGGGTTATCCACAGAGATAGTGAGATAGTGAGTCAATTCCTTGACATGCTTTACCTTTTCCGGAAAGACGGTATCCGATGGCTCTATGGCTGAGATAAGTGAGTGGCAGCGGGGTCTTGGAGTCGTCCAGCTGTCTTTCATGTGACATCTTATAAAGATCACCTGCACCCAAGTCACCTGCACTACTGTGGCAGAGACCACCCCAGGGGCAGGGAGCTGACTCATCGTCTCAGGCCTACCACTGACTGTACGATCCAAAGCCAGTCCCTTGTCCACTCAAGGCCTCAGTTTACCTGTCTGCAAAACGTTAAGGGTTGCTGTAGTGATGTGCTGGCTCCTTTGAGAGTCACCGTCATTCATCACCAGCATTGACCTCTGGCCCTTCCTTACTTGGGTAAGAAGCAGGAGGTCAGTCTCTTCGGTCTCCCAAGAGATTTAGGTAAGAAATCAACTCAGTATCTGTCTGCTCCAGACACAGTGCAATCTAAATAGGATACTCACCTAATGAGATTAAATGAAGCCAATATGGTTTTCCTTTAAAACACAAATACGGCACCACTTTTAATTGTAGTAACCAAATTAAATTACTCATCCCCAATTAGATTTCCAGCAAACTTAATTTGAACATGAGCTCAGGACTGCAGGCCCTGTGTAATTTTTTGAGATATAAAATAAATCAGTGGGATATTGGATAGTGCTGCCCTGGGCCCTTCCGCCGTGGTCGTGAAAGGCAATAGGTAAACATGTGGAGAAATCCTGCGCAAGTAGGGCTGACAGGCGCTGGTTTCCAGCTCATCTTTAAGGGTTGTGGTGGTCCGCTCCTCCCATCACCGTGACCCTCACTGGACTTAGGGGACAGAAGCAACCCAAGGCAGGCCCAGGAGTCACAGCCTTTCTTCTCTGCCCCGAGGTAAGCCCCTTACCATCTCCATCCCTTTTTCTCGTTAGGGAGCCATGGGGATTCTGGAAAGCGCTTAGGCAGCTTTACAGCATTAGACTGTAACCACATTTTCTCTCCTCTGTCAGTTGATAGATTACCTGAGAACCAACCTAAGCTCATTTAAGCAAAAGCAAGCAAATGTATTGGCTCGTGTGATTAAGCAGCCTAGGAGCGGGTAGATCCTGGCATCCCATGGGGCTTCATTCAGGGCCCAAATGAGATGCCCCACACTGGCTGGTCTCCCCTTCCAGCCCCAGAATGGTAGAACTCGCTGCCGGACCTGCGTGTTGCCTTATTTTCATCCAATGGGAGAAGAGAAGTTGGGTCCGCCAGAGGCCTGGAATCCAGGCTCCTGGTGCTCCTGGGGACCGGTCGCTGTGGAAGGGCCAGGGCAGTTGATGGAGAAGCGGGTGCCTGTTGGGAGAATAGACGGAGTTGACAGTGGTTGTCCCTCCGGATCAGGAGTGCATAATGCAGAACCTTCTGCCTCCCAGGCATTGGCATGCATTATCACACGGAAACTGCAGGTGACCTGGGGGAAGGCAGGACCTGCTCATGGACCGGAAGTGAGTCTACTGTGGGGTCAGCTTACCCAACACATGTAGTGTGGGGCTAGAACAAGACATGGTGCCTTGCAAGTCTCCCGCTGCTCACCCCCCGCCCCGTGTCCTGCCTTTCTGCTCACAGTTTGTGAATATCGTTAGAGCAAAACCATTGTGCTTGATTTCCAGTTATTAATCTGGATTCAGTCCCTCTTTCCCTGACTTATGGGGGACTTTTAACAGAAGGATAGGCTTTATGTTACTGGCGGGTACACATAAAGCAGAGCCGAGGGAAGCGCGTTGCATGCATACATGTGCACAGATTTTATACAAGGCCCTGCATTACATGACTAACTGTGTTTTGATTCCACACCTTCCTAGTGCAAAGAGCTGAAATTACCCTGGATACCATCTTTGCACGTCAATGTCACTTGCATTCGTGATGGTCACTGTTAGTGAGGTCCTTACTGACTCAGAGACCCGTGAACAGGTATGCATTTGGACCGGTAGTAACTGTATACGTGTTCTTTGCATTTTGAGGGGAAAAAAATCAGATGCCTGTTAACGTTCTTCCTGCCTGGAAAACCCTCTCCTGTCCATGCTTCCTATCGTGTTTTGTTTCTGCTCCCTCTGCGAAGTTCTAGGACTTTCCCTGGCCAGGTCTCCTCGTGCCACCCACTGACCTGTCTGCTCTTCACCCTGCACTTGGGTAGCTCACTAATTGTTTTCCTTTGTAAGTTTTTATCTTCTCAATCACTTGGTTAACTCTTTGAGGGATTGGTCTTAACACTGTTTTGTTTTGTTTTTGTCCTCCGCAGTCCTTGCTGCCCTGCTAAGGAAAAGCGAGTGCTGGCCAGGTACCTGGGTCAGTGGACTGTCCTTGTCCTCAGACACAGCTTTGCAGTCATCTAGTCATTCGCGTACATTCCCCTGGTATAGTTCTTGGCACGTAACAATGGGACAGGAAACAGGGGTTGAAATTTTGCGTGATTCTTGCTTTCCTCTGTGACTGCCACCAGGGCCCCTCACCCTCCCTCAACTCCATCGTCGACCCTTTGCAGCCGTAGGCCACGGCCAGTGCTTTGTGTTCTAGACGGGCCAAACTGGTGGGGAGTCCAC
>PVJX010044378.1:0-13235 GCA_004027295.1 Dolichotis patagonum
GAAGAGGGAGATTATGAGGAAGAAGAAGAGGAAGAAGAAAGAAGAGAGAAGAGAGAAGAGAGGAAAGAAGAGAGAGGAGGGAATGGGGAGAAGCCAATGAAAAACCCTGGCAGCGAGGATCTGGGTTCAGCAGTGTAAGAGCATGCGGGGCCCAGAGTGGAGGCAGAGGCAGGCTTGCTCTCGTGCCCTAGGCCTTCAATGGGAAACATTTATTTTTTTCTAGAAGAGACTTCAAGAGTTCACCATGGGGTGGGGACATGAGATTGTCAGCAATGACTGTGATGTAGAGGACAGAGTTCTAACTCTGATTTTCTGAGCAGATTCTGGGGGAGACTCTGGGGAGAAAATAGACCCCAGTAACGGTTAAGTTGGAAGCGCTCATAAACACGCATTTTATTGGGAAGTCGGTTCCTAACACTACTTGGAGCCAGCAGGTTTCCTTGGTTCTTTGTATCTATGATGAAAGAATTCAGATAAGGCACATGTGCAGTGGTACAGAATATAAGTAGAGTATATTAAAATGATAGCTTTTCAGACCGACAAAGAGAGAATACACCTTCAAATGTGAAGTGGGAAGTGCCAGGAAGGCCATTGTGCTAAATTAAGGTCGGGCTTATTTATATGCTGAAATGGGTCTTCAAGGATGATCATTTTCTTTCTCTGAGGACAAGGAAAATGGGCTGTGAGAAGAACCTTCCCAATGATTCTTTAAGTGGAATGTTTGCCTTTGGTTTGTTATGAGGCCTTGAGGTTTTCTCTAGACCCTCACTGGTGGTCTGGATTTTGTACGGCCCTGGACCTTATCAGCGTGCTCAAAGGATTTTACATTTTCTTGGGCTAAAGTTTGAAACCAGAAGCTTGTTTAGATTTTATCTATAGCTAACGATTAAGAAAATGAAACAAAGGGGAAAAAGAAATCACATTTTTGTTTTTCATGTAGTTCCCAGCTGTCTGTCTCTAGGCTTGCTTATGCTTAATTTTTTGCCTAACAAGAGAATGAGAACTCAAAAGAGAAATAAATTTGATTTAATGAAAATGGAGAAGAATTTTTCTGCTCGTCTCAGTCTGTAAGTTGAGATTTGTAATGGCTATCAGCACTTTTAAAAGTCTCACTCATGGATTAATGAGTTTATTGAGTGCCAACTGAATTTCAAACATTAGCAAGACTCTTGTAGGTAAAGCGTAGACTGACATGGCCCTGCTTCAGTGTTTGAAGAACACAGAGCCAAGTTGGAGAGAAAAGATTGAAATCACTAGGAAGAAGTGAGATGCTAACGGAGATAATCATCAGCCTGACAGTTTAAGAGCTATCACTTGTTCTTAATTGGTGCATGAAAGGCTTGGTCATTAAGCTGTGAGCTCAGTGGATATAACTGAAGGGAATGGGAGACAAAAAAAAAAAAGATATATGCCTTGTCCCTGTGAGACTGAGTCTGTGGCTGATAGTTTTGAAAAGGAAGCTCTTTCCTGCACCTCAGCACTTCCCAGGAAGCCCAAGTTTTTTGCCAGCCTGCAGTCTCTGAGGTCCCTCATGCAAGCTGAGTGGCCTGCAGAAATCAGGCAGGCTGGCGATGTGCGTACAGGTGTTTTGTGCGTGTCCTTTTTCACGTCTTCCCAAATACACAGCAGGTGTCCAGGTCAGTGTCAGAGGAGCTTATGTTCCTTTTAAGCAATAAGACCCAGCATGTGAGGCATTGCTCAGGGATTAAGGAAATTCAGAGTGGCTTTGTGTGTCATGGACGTGGACCTTGCTTTTAAAAAAATCTGAAGCTATGTCCAACTAGGAGCTTCTGGCTCTGCTATAGGCAAGGGTAATAGAAATTTCTAAAAGACCCAGGTTGTGAGGATGGATGAAGAGGCAAGGGACTGGAGTCATGATAGCATGGGTGGAGTTAGTCCTAGGATGTCCTTGGACATGCCAAGGCATATTGCCCTTTCAGAGTTGATTTTACAATCAGACAACTATAAGAATGTAGGTAGAACTTTAATCAAAATGAAATACACACACATCCAAATATCCAGTATTAACACATTAAGGAGTGGTCACTTACTTTACAAAGAGGATTGCTGCCTTTCTAAGAATTCACAGTATTTTGAAAATCCACTTGTAGGACAGTTGAATTTTCATATAAAAGCAGAATTTGTTTTTAAAAAAGTGAGTGCATTTTAACTTTTCAGGAAAATGTGTTATAAAAAGAGAATTTTGGATGTTTTCTTGCTCTGTTCCTCTTTCACCCCTCATGCACCTCCTCCTCTCCCTGTGAAAACTGTGAAGATAAATATTTATATAGTACTTACCAGATGTTTAAGACCTGGGCTGAAAATTCAAATTAATGATGGCTTCTGGCCTGTGTGGGGAGAGACTTGGGTTCGGGTCTCGGCTTTGTCTGTGACTAGCTGTGCCCATTTAGAAAAACATCAGAACTTTGGAGCCTAGTGTTGGAAGGGAATTAGGCATCATCTAGTATAACATTTTGGTGAAGAAATTTCATCTACAGTATGTCTGATTGAGGAGTATCCAGTTTATTTATTTTTTGATATTAGTGTCCATCTGTACAGTTAGGCAAACTGACCTTCACTTTGAATTGGGGCCCAAGATGGAGTTAGAAGGGTCCAGAAAGAGTGGTTGGGTCTCCGAAGACTAAAGGTCATGACACAGTAGTTTGGCATAGACCAAGCCCTACACATAGGAGTTGAATCAGATCCTCTGGGAAATGGAATTCACTTATGATTTCTCTCCTCAAAGCTCTTCCTTCTGTAATCAGTAGCAGGATGGGATTCTGAAATCTTGAGACATTTGCAATTTGGCTTGGTATTCTACCTCAACATGTTTAAAGGAAGACAAAGCAAAATGTCAGGCAAGCTCTCCTTATATTGGAGCAGAACAATTCTAAGGCTGTGCAGACTGAGCTGGCCTTTCTCTTCCCTCCCTTTCTTTCTCTTTCCTCCCTTTCTTTCTCTTTTCTTCTCCTCCCCTTCTCACTGCTTTTCTTGCTGTTTTTTAAAATAGCATGCAAACCTCAAGGACAGGCAGTTGAAATTATCCAAGTGTTTGCAGAGTTTATCTGGGGAAGAGCCCTTGGGTCATTGTCATGGTAATTTTGATAATCCTAGCAGTGCGCAGAGGTAGCTATCCAGGGAGATCTGGGATGCTTTCCTCTCCAGCCTCAGCTACTGCTTAGGGCAAATGGGGATTGCTCACTCTTGTTTTTTGTAATCTCTGTGCAAAAAGAGAGTTCTTAAAATTAGTCATAAAAATACGAGTCAAAAGAGGTTTTTGAAAAGCATGATCTGGAATGAGGAAAATACTTTAGGAGGGCTTGGCTGAGTCACTGATAGGACTAGGAGAGCAGTGCACTTCTGCACATACATTGGTTCTTAGCTTCCAGTGAACTTGTCTATTCGCCCTTTCCAGTCCTGTGCTCCGCCCCTCCCCACTCCCCTTGCTGCACTTTCATCCCGAATATGGGTTCCTTAAGGAACAGAGGTCTTTTCCAATGCATCTCTTGAGGCTTCCAAAGCCCAGTCTTGAGCCTAGGGACCCCACAGGAACCCAGCAATGTCTGTTGGATGAATGAAGAGGGAGGTGTAAAGTGGCTGTGAGATGTACACGATGATTCCTGGTGGGCAGGGATTGAATCAAGATAGGGATGCGTGGCTCTGCAAGGCGGACCTGCAGTCCAGTGGCCAGGAGGGAGTGAAGCTGGTGGAGCAGGGTGCGATGCCATGCTTGGTGCATCAGTGCAGTTCTTGGGCATGGAATTGGCAACGTGAAGATGGATCAGGGAGACCAGCAAAGGGTTATGAACCTTTGTCTTTGGGAAAGTGTGCAGAGGAGACAGGAGCACCAGAGAGATCTGTTATTGCAGGTGTGTTCATCTGGCTGGGGTCACTGGTGCACTTTGATAGTTTATAGATTTGCACATCCTGGACATTTCAAACACAAGTAAATGAAATCATCTAATGTGTAGTGTGTAGTTTTGTTTTCTGTGTGCCTAACTTTATTTACTTGGCATAGCGTTTTCAAGATTTCTCTTTGTCAGAACTCTTAGTCTTTTTGTGTTGCTATGACAGAATACCACAGACTGGATGATTTATAATGAGCAGAAGTTTATTTCTCACAGTTTTGGAGGCTGAGACATTCAAGATCAAGTTTCTAGCATCTGGTAAGGACCCATTGGTGGCATCATCCAATGATGGCAGGTAGAAGGGCAAGGAGAGGGTGAGAGAGAAAGGGCAAGAGAAAGGGCAAGAGGGCCCCACACTTACCTGGTATAGTGACAATGACCATGAACCCACTCCTGGAATAACTGCACCAATCCATTCATGAAGGCAATGACCCCATGATGCAAATACACCTTGTCTTAGTCCCTTTTCTTATTGTTGCTGAGATATAGCACGTGACACTCACCATTTAAAAGAGTGGACATTTATTTTGACTCATGGCTTTTAGAGATCTCAGTCCCTGCATCGTTGGCTAGCTCCAAGGAGACAATGGCTGTAGCACGGTAATCCAGTCACCTTCCACAAGCCTGCCTCTGAGCAATGAGATTTGGGGGACATTCCAGACCTGCTGAGAGGTTTCAACAGCCCCACAGCCTTGGCTCTGAAGATTAAAATTCTAGAACATGAAGTTTGGGGGACATATTCAAGTCATAGCACTTAGCACATATTACCGCTCTATTCTCTCTTATCGGCAGATCACATGATGGTGTTTATCCATTCACCATCCAGTGGGCATTTGAGTTGTTTCTACTTTTTGACTATTTTTAATAATGCTGCTATAGACATTTCCTTGTAAGCTTTTTAAAAATGTGGACATAGGTGTTATTTTTGGGGCATATACTTGAAGTAGAATGGCTAGGTTGCTATTGGGTGATGACCCTATGCTTAAGCTTTTGAGAAATGGTTAAACTCTTGGCCAACACGTTGGTGCCGTTTTATAGCATACCTGCAGTGTATGCAGGCTTTGGTCTTTCCTTGTCCCTAACAAAGCTCATTATTCATTCTCTGCCTGATTATAGCCCTCCTAGTGGATGCAAAGTAGTATCCTAGCAACAGTGAAGGGTTATAACTTGTCTTTCACTGATAATGATGAACATATTTGTATGTGATTATTGGCCATTTATTTTTTAATTGGCCTGAGAGAAAAATACTTATTTACTTAAGCACTTTTTTATTGGTTCATGTTTGAAGTACACGATGTTTTCACCTTCATCTTAGGGAGAAGGTACCTGTACTTGACTTATCTTGATTCTTCTTACTCTGCTTTCCCTTCCTTCCCTTCCTTCCCCTCCTTCCGTCTCTAGATGTTTTCCTCACTTTCTCTCCCCTTTTCATCCTTTTCTGCGTCATGTTTGCAATACATAATGATTGCATTCATTGTGGTAGTTAGTGCACTTATGTGACACATCTTAATTCTTTTTCTGTCTGCTTTTCCTCTCCCTGTCCCTCACCTTCCATATCCTGGTCCTCTTCTCATTTGCAAAAGATCTATCTCCCCATTTCCTTTTATTTTACTGTTTATAAAAAGAGTAAATAAAAAGAATAAATAAAAATACCATATGGTATTTAAGCATGTGTGCCTGATTTATTTCACTTAACACTATGGTCGCAGTGTGCATCCATTTTTCTACAAAGGACTCAAATTTATCCTTCTTTACAGCAAAGTTGTATTCTACCATGTGTCTCTAAATTTTCTTTATTCTTTCAACTGTTGATGGACATGTTAGGCTGGTCCCAAGATTTAGCTATTATAAATTGTGGTGCTAAAAGCATTGGCATGCATGTATCACTGTAACATGATGGTTTTTTTTTAACCACATTAAAAAGATTTTATTTTATTTTCAAATTTATTTTAATTTTTTTTATTTTAAAGAGAAAAAAACCCAAAAGTCAAGAAGCAAACAATCAAAAACAACAACAAAAGCAAAATGACAACAACAACAAAACAATAGCGATACAGAATTTCAAAATGTAGCATAATGTTTTAAACTCTTTCAGGAAGATACTCAGAAGGGGAATAGTAGGATTAAGTGGAATTTCTAGTTTTAATTTTTTGAGGACTCTTTGTACTGATCTCCATCATGCTTGTACTAGTTTACGTTTCCATGAGCAATGTAAGAGGGTTTCTTTTCCATCACAGTGTAGTCAGCATTTGTTATTATTTGGTTTCTTTAAGACTGCCATTCTTTTTAGAGTAAGATAAAATATCAGTGTTGTTTTACTTAGCATTTCTCTAATGCCCAGCTGTGTTAAACACCTTTTCATGTATTTATTGACCATTTGTACTCCTTCTGAGAATGTCTATTCATTTCAGTTGCCATTTTTTGATAGGGTCTTTTATTTTGGGAGTCTATTTTTTTTTTTTTTTTGAGTGTTTCATGTGTTTTAGATATAAATCCTGTGTCTGAGGAATACCTGGCAATTGTTTTCCCAATTGTCTTTTCACTTTGTTGGCTGTTTCTTTTGTTGTGCATAAGCTTTTTAATTTGATATGATCCCATTTGTTGATTCTCAGTACTATTTTATCTCTTTCCTTAGCCTGATTGTTATATACATGTTACACACACACACACACACACACACACTAATCTTTTATCTCTTTCTCTAGCTTTGGCTTATATTTAAGCACTCTATGGAACAAGAGTATAAGAGTGGTGGTAGTAGACATCTTTTTCTTGTTACTGATTTCAGAGAGAAAGCTTTCACTTTCTCCTCTTTTAATATGATGCTGGTCATTGTTTTGTCATAAATGGATTTTATCACATTGAGATAATGTCCTTCTCTGCCAAAATTCTTCAGTGTTTTTATCATGAATGGGTGTTGGATTTTGTCAGTCTCTTTTCATCTGTTGATATGGTAATTGTGGGTCTCAAAATTGCTCCTGTTTGTGGGGTGTGCTACACTTATCAGTTTGCATATGTGGAAACACCTTGAATCCCCGCAGTGATAGGATCCACTGATGATGTGTTGCATTTTATGTGTCACTATCTTACTGGGTACTTTGCATCTGTGTTCACTGAGGAAATTGGCCTGGAGTTTTCTTTTCAGCTGAATTTTTGTCTGGTTTGGGGATCAGAGTGACACTGACTTCCAGGAGCCTAAACAATATTGGTGTTACAATTTTCCTGAAGGTTTTGTAGAATTCATCAGTGAATCTATCAGGTCCTGGGCTTTTTTTATTAGGTTTTTAAAAATTTTTATTTAAAAATTTTTATTGCTACCTCAGTTACAGTGCTCATTATTGGAATTTTTATGTTTTCTCAGTTCAATTTTGATAGTTTTTATGTGTCTAGAAATCCGTCTGTTTCTTCAAGATTCTCCAATTTGTTGGAGTACAGTTTCTTGTATCAGTTACAAACAATCTTCTGGATTTTGCGTATTTCAGTTCTAATTGTACTGATGTGAGTTTTCTCTCTTTTCCTTTTGGTGAGTTTGGCTAACTATTTTGTTTATGCTTTCATAGAACCAGCTTGTCAATTCATTCATTGTTTTGTGTGTGTGTGTGTGTGTGTGTGTGTGTGTGTGTGGTTTTGTTAGTATTTTAGTCTCAATTTCATTAATTCTGCTCTCTCTGCTCTTTCTGTTTTCCCTCCTAAAACTAGGTTTGGGTTTGTTATTTTTTGAGTATCTTGAGGTTTATCACTAGGTTATTTATTTGCGCTTGCTCTGTCTTTTCAATATGAGCGCTGACTACCATAAACTGCCCACTTAGGACTGCTTTCATTATGTCACCTAGTTGCTGGTGAGTTGTACTGGCATTGTCATTTGATTCCAAAAATTGTTGAGTTTCTTTCTTGATTTCTTCTTTGACCCACCAAGTGTCCAAGAGTGTGTTAAGTTTTCAGTTATTTTTTTTAACTTCTTAGTGATTGATTTCTAATTTCAGTAAACCGTGATCTGAGAGTGTACATGGAGTGATTTCAGTTCTCTTGTATTTATTTAACCAGGCTTTGCAGAACAATATGTGGTCTATTTTGGAGAAGGCTCCATGTGCTGCTGAGCAGAATGTGTATTCGGTCATAGTAGGATGGAACACTCTGTAGATACCTATTAAATTGATTTGTCCAAAAATGTAGTTTAACTGTGGTATTTCATTCTTGTTCTTGTTTTGTTTGTCTCTTTGTGAAAGTGAGTGTTGAGGTCACCCGTTATGATAATGTTGGTGCTTATTTGATATTTTATGTCCAGCAGTGTTTGTTTTATGAAGTTAGGTGCTCCAAAATTCACTGCATGTATATTTACAATTGTTATCTCTTCTTGTTGGATTGTCCCTTAACTAATATACCTCTTCTTATCAGTTTTAGTTTGAAGTTTACTTTGTCTAAGAGTAAAATTGCTACCTATGATTGCTTTTGGGATCCTGGTGCATGAAATATTTCTTGATTCTTAGTCTATGAAATTCTTTTTGGGTTAGGTGCATTTCTTGAATGCAAGTGACTGTTGGATTCTGTTTTTTGATCCAGTCTACCAATTTGTATCTTTTAACTGGGGAGTTGAGACCATTCATATTGAGAATTATTGCTGAAAAGCATTGATTAATTACTGTCATTGCGTTCTTTTTCTGTTAATTACTCCTTTATTTTTCCCCTTTTGTTTAACTCTTGGCTTGCTTGGGGCAGCCATTTCATCTTTTTTTTTTTTATATTATTTAAAGAGAAAAAAATAGAACAAAACAGAATAAAGGGTAGCAACAATACAGAATTCCAAGGAAAAAAGGAAGAGAACCAAAAAAACAAAACAAAACAAAAAAACACTAAGAAATCATTACATACTGACATCTTGGAAATAGTTGTTCAAATTACAGAATTAAAACATGCAAAGTAGACATTCAAACAGTGAGACTGTCAACTGTTCTGCTCCATGATCTGACAAAAACAGCAATATGGTCATCCATCTTACGCACTCAAACATACATGCAATTATATCAAAAGGGTAAAATTAAGTACAACAAAACAGAACAAAGCAGATCACAAGAAAACAATGTAAGAGACATAAATTTCAAAGCTAGACAATCGGAGATATTCACTCTCTATCATATTGACACTTGTTTTCTTCCAAATAGTTGTCCATATTGTCACATACAGGGAATTCACATGAAACAACATAGTATGGAACTGATCTTAGCAGGACGAGGAGGGCACTTCAGGTCTTCAAGACCAGACAATCAGGAAAACAAGAATGGCTGTCATAGTGTCTCTCATTCTCTTCAGAACAGCTGACAATAGCTTCATGTGTGTTTAACTTAAAACAAAACAAGCTAAAATCACTTTGAACAAAGAATGATAGTATTACTGGATTTTACGTCATGACATTATGGAGTCAGCCCTGGGTACTATAGTGTCTCTTTTTCTTCAAAATAGTTGTTCATTTCAACATGCATTATATAGTTGGTTGTCGTAAACTGTTTATAAGCTCTACACATGCATGAGTTTGTACATGTATATCTATCCTTTCTGTATTAGAGAGAAAAACAAAACAAAGCAAGACAAAAACAAAACAATTCCTAGAAAAGCATGAATCAAAAAGTCATATAAAACCACAATACAAGGTGATCTACAATGGTAACCATGATGTCTCAGCAGTATATAACAACATTAATAAAAACAAAGCATTGGAGATATTATAAGACTTCAAAAGCAGGCAATAATCAAACCAGAGTGAGTATCTTAGTGAATCTTGTCATCTTCAGTGTAGTTGCCTATACTCTTTAGACTTGATGCTATCAATCATAACAGATTTGAATAAAATCAGTCAATACAAGATAGCACTCTAACAAACCAGATTCAAATAAGATCAGTCATAATAAGACAGTATAAGTTATACAGGGCTTCTGATTAAGTTGATAGGAAATTAAGGATGATTACCATATTATGTCCTCTTATTTTTGGGATAGCTGACTGTCTTAGTTACTTTTTACTCATCGCTGAGACAAAATACCTGATGCCCAAAGTTGGGAAAGGAAAGGTTTATTTCTTACAGTTTTTGGAGGTTTCAGTCCATACTTAGTTGGCTCAAAGGCAGGGTGGCATGGTGGGGTCACAATTCATGGTGGCTGCAAAACTGCAAGCAGAAACCAGCAAGAGAGACACACCTTCTTCCTGCCATTACATCACATCCTGGCTCCACCCCTAGGAGGGTGTAGCACTGACACCACCAATCCAAGCACTAGACAATGAACCAATCACAAGTGCACAATGCAAATACATGAGGCCTGGGGGCCACCCACATAAACCATGACATTCCACCCTTGGCCCCCAAAGACTCATGTACAACCTTTATAAAAGACATTTAGTCCATCTCCAGAAGTTGCCAAAGTCCTAACATTTCTAGCATTGCTGAGAAGTCCAAGTCCTAAGTGTCCTCCAATATCTATGGCAAACTCTTAACTGTAACCCCCTGTACAAATGAAGCAAGGTTAAACATTTCTGAAATGTAAAGGCACAAAATAAACATTACCATTCCAAAAGTTACAAACGGGGGAATATAAAGCATTGGAAACACAGCAAATCCAACATCCAGCAGGGCGAACATTAAGTCCTAGAGTTCTGTGCTCAGCATTTGAGGCAATCTGGTTGCAAGCTCCAAAAGACTTGGGTGATTCCACCCCCATGGCACTTCCAGGGATTTCAGCTCCTGCAGCTTCTCTCTTAAGTTCTTGGCTTTTCCAAACTTCTGGGGTCACCACTGCACCTTTGGCTTCACACTTACATCTTTACATATTGCCCTCTCAGGGGCACACTGCTTGGCCTCCCAGGCCCTTTGCAATCGAGGTGGAAGCTGTCTTACCCTCAGAATTTGTGCATTTTCCTTGCACCTAAAATCAGCACCATGTGGATGCCGCCAAGGTCTGCTGCCAGCTGGAGCAGTAGCCAGGCTTTTCTCTCTCTTGGCTATAGGGGTCTAGAGCCTGGATTGCTGGGCTCTGTTTACCTGATTGTGAAGAAAAGCTTTTCTATGTTGCCGCCATTCTGGAACCTCATGTGGCTGTCGCCATTCTGGAACCTCATGTGGTCTCCTTTGCCACTCTGGAGCATGGTGCTCTGAAGCTTTCTATCTGAGAAAATTCTTTCACTTTTGCTGTTTTGGGGCTGCAAAGGTTGGAGACCCGCTGCTTTCTGGGATGCCCAGTGGCCATCTTTCTTATCTCTCTGTTTCGTCTCAGCAATCAAAGTCTCAGCTTTATCTTTACAATCCACAGCTTTACTGGAGTTTTCCTTCTGGCCAAACTCACAGTGTTTTAAATTATCCTGCTGGGCTCTTTGCTCTTGATTTGCAACATAGATCTGGCTAAAAGCCCCCAACAATAGCCATGCCACAGCCTCAAAGTTTGACTGCCTTGAAATTTCCTTTGTCAGATTAATCAGTCAATTACCCTTAATCTCAGTGTCAGGCAAAGTCTCTGGGCATGAGCAAAATGCAGACAAACTTTCTGCCAAGCCATAACACACATCACAGGGAGTCCAACAACCGATACAGTCCTCCTTCCCAGCAGAAACCTCACAAGCCTGGTCTTTACTATCAGGCTTCCTATGAGCCTTCTGGTCTTCTGAGCTCTGACCAGAATCTCCTCTACAGAACAACCTAAGTTACTCCAGCTCTGTGCATCCAGGCAACATGTCTAAACCTTTCCAAACTCTGCCCACAAGCCATTTCCAAAGCCTCTCAAAAAACATGGTCAGGTATAGTCACAGCAGTGACCCCACTCCTCCATACCAAATTCTGTCTTAGTTACTTTTTACTGATTGCTGAGACAAAATACCTGATGTCCAAAGTTAGGAAAGTAAAGGTTTATTTCTTACAATTTTTGGAGGTTTCAGTCCATACTTAGTTGGCTCCAAGGCAGGGTGGCATGGCAGGGCCGCAGTTCATGGTGGCTGCAAAACCGCAAGTGGAAACCGGCAAGAGAGACACACCTTCTTCCTGCCATTACATCACATCCTGACTCCACCCCTAGGAGGGTGTAGCACTGACACCACCAATCCAAGTGCTAGACAATGAACCAATCACAAATGCACAATGCAAATACATGAGGCCTGGGGGCTACCGACATAAACCATGACACTGACCTTGTCCTCAAGTCTAGTGTAAGTAGACAAACTGGAACAGCATGTAATCCATCCAAGAAGAGTGATGGGAATAATGTAGATTTTAAATCTTGTTACCCCATTAACAGTATCTTCTGCATTCCTTTTTTAGACAGTTCCTCCCCTTTCATTCCCATAGGGTGCACTGCTTATTTTGGGTCCCACTGCCTCTTATATAGAGCATCTCAATGGACCCTATCTCCTGATCTACTCTGCCTGTGTTTCTCTCTGTTAGTATTTTGAGGCCCTCTATACTAGAGATTATAGCCAATCTTCTCTGCCTCATTTCTGCTATTCTACTTTTCTGCCATTGGTTGTTTATTTTTCTCTTGCACTCCACTGTCTGCCCTGTTCACTGAGACCTCTCTGCCACTGTTCCTGAAATACTTGTATTCTTTTTCTCTCTTTCTAAAATTTCTTTCAGTATTTTTTGTAGGGTTGGATTGGTGGTTACAAGTTCTCCCAGTTCCTCTTTGATATGGAAGCATCTTGTTTCTCCATTTATTTCTAGAGAGAGTTTTGCAGGATACATCAATCTGGGCTGAAGATTGTTCTCCTTCAGGGCTTAAATTATTTCACTCTAAGCTCTTCTTGACTTGACAGTCTGTGTTGAGAAATCTGCCATAATTTTGATGGGTTTTCCTTTATAGGTGATCTGTTTCTTTTCTCTGATGGCTTTTAATATTCTGTTCTTATATTGAATTTCTGGGACCTTGATTATTATGTGTCTGGGTGTAGCTCTGTTTTGGTTGTAGGTGGCTGGAGTTCTTTATGCTTCATACATCTGCATATCATTTCCTTTTTCGATGTTTGGGAAGTTTTCCTTAATAATTTCTGTGAATAGCCTTTGCAGTTCTGTTTTGCCTCCTGCTTCTTCATTCACATGCTTTATTCTTAAGTTATAGAACCTCTTGTCATCCTCTAGCCTTTGTATGGTTACTGCCTGTTCCCTTGTTATTTTTAAGAGATCTTCCCTTTCATGATCACACATTGCAAGCCTGTGTTCAATTTTTGATAGTCTATCTTTGGTTTCTTTCAAGCAGTTTTGCCAGCTTTCTATGGAGTCTTTAGTTTCCTGATAATCTCTTTGAATCTGCTTCATGAATTCTAGGTTTTTTCTGAATTCTTCATTAAATTTTTCTCTCC
>PVJX010044379.1:0-13236 GCA_004027295.1 Dolichotis patagonum
ACAAAGAGGACAAGAGTCTTTGCCAGTGTCATTCACTGGCTTATCCCAAACCCCCAGGACCACGCTGGGCTCCTAGTGGGTGCTTCATGAATGCTTGTTGAATGACTGAAAGTGAATAAACGGTCAGTCTCTGACCCTGGCTCACAGAGTCTTTCATTCTCTAGGGACATTGTTGCCCTGGGTGGTTTCTCTCTCTCTCTCTCTCTCTCTCTCTGTCTCCTCTCTCTCTCTCTGTCTCCTCTCTCTCTCTCTGTCTCCTCTCTCTCTCTCTGTCTCCTCTCTCTCTCTCTCTTTCTCTTTCTCTCTCTCCCCCCCCCAACCCCAGTCCTCCTTCTCTTCTGTCTTTCCCTGACTGTCTGTCCCCCCCGGATGGTGTAACATACAGTAGGGTCACACAGTCTAGGGCTTGGATCTGAGGCCTGGGGTCCTCCTCCATGCTCAGGCTTGTAGTCTGGACCCTGGAGTCTCCAGTCTGGCTGAGGACCCGGGATTGGAGGCTGCATATGAATTTAAACCATGGGTCAGCAAACTTCCTGCAAAGTGAACAGGCAGTCAGGGTGGGTTTGTGGGCAGACACTGTGTGCTGCACGGACTCGTCTCTGCTGCCTCTGCATGAAGACAGCAAATGAGAGCGTGTGTCTGCGCTGCACCAAAGCCTGATTGTCAGGGGCAGCCGGATCAGGCCTGGGAGTGTCGTCAGCTTCCCAGAGCCAGCTGTAACCAGAGCCGTGGAGTCCAAGAACGGAAAGCCGAGTCCGGAGACCGTGGAGGGGTCCGCAGCCGTGGGTGCTCAGGACCCATGGGCCTCATCTCGGGAAATTTACAGCTGAAAGTCTGCAGTCAGAAGGTGGCAGCTGAGGTGTGGAGTTTGGAGCTAGGTCCGCCGTGGTGGGTGCACCGCAGGGACTTGACACCAGTGCCATGGTGGCGAGTGTCTTTTTGTGTGACATCATCTGGACACTTAAGAGACATCATTGGCACTGCCACTGTTGGATGTGGTGTGTCCCCAGCAGTCTTGTGCTGGAAGCGTGGTCCCAGCATGGTGATGTCAGGAGCTGATGGTACCTTTATAAAGAACGCCCAGTGCAAGGTGTCTGGGGAAGCTTCCCTGGGGGTTAGAATGGTTCTCAGGGGAGTCGTCTAGCTAGGGTCAGAGTCAGCTCATAAGAGACCCAGCCTTCTTCCGAGTGTGATGACCCAGCCTGTAATTACAGCTGTCTGGGAGGCTGAGGCGGGGGGATTGTAAGCTTAGTCTAGGCACATTAGACTCAGTGTGAAGACACTGGGTTCAACCCCTAATACCGCAAAAACAAATCAACCAAAAACAACACAAGCCGCTCTTCTTGCCCTCGGCTTCCGTCTCACCAGGTGGTGTCTCTCTGACACATCCTGACCACAGTGCCATCTTCCAACCTGCCCCTCTCGGGGGTTCTCCAAAACCGTGAGCTAAACAAACCTCTTTTCTTCACAAGTCACCCAGCCTTGGGTATTTTATTACAGTGTTGGCAAACAGAACAGGCCCATTGCTGCTTATCCTCCCTCCTTTCCCCTGGGCTTCCTGGTGTGCCCCTGGCTGGACAAGTTGCTTCCACCTAACTGAGGTGTGTCACTGTGCCATGGGGGTAGTCGGGCTGTCTGTCTTTTCTTCAGAGCATGGACAGCCACAGGTGCCCAGCTGTGGGTCATCACATGACACTGTTTGTATCATTTGTGGACAGGGGAGACCACTGAGGGAAAGGTCTGGAGCCAAGGGAGTGGTCAGGTTCCTGTCTGTCCCGGTGAGCGTATGTGACCTGAATGCCCTGTCCCTGCCCTTGCTGGAGTACATAGACTGTCCTCATCCCCAGGTCCCATGAAACGTTAGTGGCTAATGATTTTGGGGTCATCATTAGATAGTTACAAACAGTATTGAAAAACAAGAAAATTGTGTCTACTCAAAATATCTTTAAATTTTCTTATTTTAACCCTAAACTGCCTTGATTGTCATTTTATATATTTGGCTTTAAGTATTTGCTGAAGTTTAAAACTGTAGCAGTTTAAAAATTTGTTCTTGCAAATCCATTTTATTTCAAGGATAAAAATAAAAAAAGAAGAAGGAGAAGGAGAAGGAGAAAGAAGAAGAAGAAGAAAAAGAAGAAGAAGAAGAAGAAGAAGAAGAAGAAGAAGAAGAAGAAGAAAAAGAAGGAGAAGAAAAAGAAGAAGGAGAAGGAGAAGGAGAAGGAGAAGGAGAAACTGCAACAAAATTTCAAAGCACTTCAGTCAGGGGCAAAAATGCTACATACATTGTGCATTGTCATCCCCAAATCATTCACCCAGAGCAGAGATATCTTCATTCAATTGTCTGAACAAGCAGTTTTAAAATTTTAAATTTAGAATTTTAAAATGCATTAAAAGCCATACTATAAATTATAGGATGCATAAAAATTCTTAAAATGTATTGCAAATTAAAACTGAATTTTAGGAACACTGCTCCACTGTTGGTGGGAGTGCAGACTGGTGCAGCCACTATGGAAATCAGTGTGGAGATTCCTCAAAAAACTAGGATTGGAAGTTCCATTCAATCCAGCTATTCCCCTCCTGGGTATTTTCCCAGAAAAATTGAAAACGTCGTGTCACAGAGATATATGTGCACCCATGTTCATAGCAGCACAATTTGTGATAGCTAAATCAAACAACCAAAATGCCCGTCAGCCACAGAGTGGATGAAAAAAATGTGATATTTTTATACAATGGAGTACTACTCAGCTATAAAAAGGATGATATTGAGGCCTTTATAGGTAAATAGAGGCAACCTGAAAATATCTTCAATAGTGAAATAAACAGGACTCACATGAGTAAATATCACGTTGTCTCTCTAGTGTAAAAAATAATAAAAACTGACAGAATAATGGGATCCAAAAAGTATAAAAGATATTGTGAAAGTGAAAGGGAAAGAAAGTGCTCTAAGGAGTATAACGCTATGTATAGTGTGTAAGATAGATGACCGTATTACTGAATTTCTGTTGGAACATTGAACAGAAGGATTTGCACTGGCAATGTTTGAGAGTCTAGCCACTATTTATGCTTTGATTTTGTGACTTTGGCAACTATTTTTTAGGACGACAATGAGTAACGTATCAACTAGCGAGTCTATGATGATAATTTTTAAAAATTCAGTATTGTTCTACCCTCCTTTTCTTTTTTCTATTTTCTTTAATTTTCTTTTGTTTCTTTGAAAAAAAGAGAACAATATGCAATATAACAACCACTGTTAAATTTCTTTCATTCTGTTTCGAAAACTTACATTGTTATTGTTTTGAGTTTGCTGTTGTTGTTTATGCCTTTTGCTTTTAGTTCTTCTTTTCTGAATTTTCTCTTTTTTAAATAAATAAAATTATTTTTAAAAACCTGAATTTTAAAATTTACTATCATGCTGTGTATTTGGATTTTACACAGTTGGGTTTCCATTTTGTTAGTGAAGAAAAATGTCACCAAATACCTTTACTGAAACTGTTAACTAGCCAGCTGTGGTGACACACAGTGCCCAGCTAGGAGGGTCACAAGTTCGATCTCACCCTGGGCAACTTAGCAAGCTAGTGAGAACCTGTCTCGAAATAAAAAAAAAAATTAAAAGTGCCAGGGACGTACCTCTGTGCAATGGCCCTGAGTTCAATTCCCAGGACTGCAAACATAAAAACAAAGGAAAACAAAAATTGACTCCTCACAAGACATGTAATCATTATGTTCTGACAACAAGTGTGAATAAAAACAAAAATTGAGAAAAATTAAAACAAAACACAACTGTTCACTGACATGTAATATAATGAAAAAACCCTTTCTTCTTCTTCCTCTCTTTGTTCCTCTTCCTCTTCCTTCTCCTCCTCCTCTTCTTATTTATTTATTTATTATTTTTTTCTCCTCCTCCTCTTCTTCTTTCCCCTCTCCACACTCAGCTCATCTGTGACTACATAAGCCAGTGTGCGGGGTTTCCAACACGGGCATCTTGGACACCAACGGGGTCCCCTAATCAACTCCGTGCAGCTCAGCTCAATCCCAGTTCCATTCAGAATCCCGAAGCCGACCAAGCTATGGAGGATGGGACCTGGGTCCCCCAGGCTGAGGGCTCGGCCTCCACACTGGCTGGACCTCGCAGGCTGGTCGATGGTCCCCGGTTGTCACCAGCCCTTCTGACCCTCCAGCCCTGACTTGGTTTCTCTGTCTTGGGCCCAGGCACCTGTAATCCCAGCTCACGGAGCCTGGGGAGACCCTGGTTGATTATTTAATAAAGGACAGATGAAAAGGTGCCCCTTCGAGGCCAGGGACGAGGTCCAGGGCCAGACACTGCTGGCCCCACAGTGCTGGGCTGGGCCTTTGCACCCTTGGGTGCTCTGCGGATCCCGTGTGTTGGGGACTTTTCTGAGGCCCCGTCACAAGGGCTCAATTGGCTGCTGACTCCACCTGCAGCTCCTGAGCCTCCCCAGGGGCCGGGGAAGGGGCCGGGTCCTAGTCGTGACCTGTCTTACTGTGGTCTCTGAGCTTCTCCTCTTCAGAACAGATATGATCCTGTTGTCACTGTTTAGTGTGGAGATTCGCTTTAGAGATAACGGAAATTAAAACTCAGGAGACAGCGTGCATACTACAGGCACAAGCCTTAAGGCGAAGCTGAGAGGAGATAAGAAAAGACCCCAGCCCGGGAGGGAGCAGGGGGCTTGCACCGAGGCGAAGGAAGCAGAGGGACCAGTCTGTGGGGTGCTGTGGGTGCTGGGTCCGGTGGGTCATTATCTTTTTAAAAGAACTGAGGATTGAACACAGGGCCTTCACTGAACTCCAGTGCCAACCTTTTTTATTTTGAGTCAGGGCCTTGGTAAGGTGCTACGTTGACCAGGCTGGATTTGAACTTGTGATTCTCCTGCCTCAGCCTCCCAGAGGGGATGGGAGTACACGTGTGCACCATTCTGTTTTTATCCACTAACAGGTCGAGGGCCCTGGACGGTGTCCTTTTTCTCCACAGCTGTGCCTGAGAAAAACCAAAAGGAATAAATAAAGATTCTCTTGCACAAAGAAGAAGAGGACAAACTAAAAGGACAAAATATTCTTTTCAGTGAATGAGCCTGCTGAGCTACTCGGGACATTCTTGTAAGGTCCCGATACGTCCTGTGTGAGCCATTGCTGCTCTCTTGCTACTTGGTTATGAAATGTTTTAGTTTTTCCCAGAAGAAGAGTGCTTTTTATAGTTTCTTTTGAAATATCTGCTTGTAGGACATTAAATTAAGAAATAATTTTGTAATAGGGAGAACATACCCTTCTCTGAGTTCTCCCAGAAAACCATCTGCCGAGGACATAAACAGGTATCTGCTTCTCCCTGTCTCTCTCTCTCTCTCTGTCTCTCTCTCTCTCTCGTCTCTCTCTCTCTGTCTCTCTCTCTCTCTGTCTCTCTCTCTCTCTGTCTCTCCTGTCTCTCTCTCTGTCTCTCTGTCTCTCTCTGTCTCTCTCTCTCTCTGTCTCTCTCTCTCTCTCTCTCTCTCTGTCTCTCTCTCTCTCTCCCCTCTGCAGTGAACTCCCCCTGTGCTCTCTGCAGTGGCCTGTGTGTCGTTTGACATCTTTCCTCAAAGGCACACAGGGTGGAGATGAGTCACCAGTTCCGTGTGGCATGAGGACCTCACGGAGTCAGGACCCAGATTCCTTGGTCGCACTTCGTTTGAGGCCTCACTGTGTGGGTTTTCTCTTCCTTTCCCCCTTTCTGTCGGGAATTTGTGCGCTCGGTTTCCACTCCTTGGGGATTATCGCGGATTGTTGGCCTCATGTACGTTCTTAGCATAAAGCAAAGGATTGCTTTAGGGCTCACCTGCTTCCCACGGCAATGAAAGCCCCGGGAACATGTTAATTTTGGTTGTCTTCCTCTGGGTGGGAAAGCTATTGTTTTCCAATAGTATGCGGCTTCTTAAAATGTTGACACGAAGTTCATGCGTACATCCCACGCTGTCCATCATTTGCAGCTGCCCTGCTGGCTTCCATGGCCGCCGCTGAGTGTTCCCAAGGCCTCACAGCTGCCCCTTTGCAGGTGACCTGTCGTGGTTCTATTATTCCTTTTCTTACCTTCTCTTGTTTCAGGCACTCCGTGGTCTGTTTTATGTGCAGTCCGGGAGCTTTATTATGATCGTGCTCAGAATACACGAGGCCCCACGGCCACCCTTCCCTGCAGTGTCACCCTGGATTTAAGCACCGTGTTCCTCTCTTGCCCCTACCCCTTTGCAGGGCTGTTCACTCCACGCCCTGCCCTGGTGCATGTGTTGTGGGTCTTGGCTTTCATGATGATGGGAATAGGACTAAAGCGACAGTGTGAGCTTAGGGACAGGGGCTTGAGCTGTAAGGAAGAGAAGATGCTCCGGCCGTTAGCTTGAGGGACGGACGGAGGTCGAATGCATCCTTCTTACAGCAGGGGCGTGGTGGCACAAGACTCTGCTTCCTGGTGGCCGCACCGGCTCCCCAGACACATGCTCTGTCCTGGCTGATCTTCCCTCCTGGCATGAGCTTCTGAACTTGGGGCTCCTGGCAATCTTTCCCCAGAGCAGCTGTGGGAGTCTTTTCTAGAGGTCGGGTTGCGTGATCCAGAACCTGCACTGCAGGTTCTTCCTGCAGGGTTCAGGGTTTTGTGGGTCAACCTCCAGACGTGATGCCCCGGTCTCAGAACCTCAGGTTTTAGGCTCCTGATGCCCGAGTCTGGGCTTCAGGCTGCAGCCTCACCAAATCCAAGCCCCAGACTGCATGCTGGGAGGCTCCCAGGGTTCACGGAGATGAGGTCAAAACACCCCAAATAGACAGCAAAGCTCTCTACACTCCTTCATTTTAACATCACCTGTAGTCGCCGACATGTGGACACTTATTTGTGATAGAGCGTGTCTTTGTTGGCGGGTTATAGATTTATGGGTATAGAGGTTATGTGGATATGTTAATAATGCTATTTAAATCTTCTATGGGCTCATTCTTTTAAAAATTGTCACAGTATACATACTACAGTATCTACCGCCAGTGATGCTTAGTACGGTCATGATGTTGTACAACCATTGTTATTCATTTCACGACAGTTTAGTCACCCCTGAAGGAAATCCTGTTCAGATCAGCAGTCACCCCATTCTCCCCTCCTCCTAGAGCCTGGAAATTACGGCTCTTTTGTTTCCATGGATTTTCCTATTCTGGATATTCCGTATCCACAGAACCTATGACATGTGGCTTTTGGTGACTGAATTCTTTCACTTAGCATCATGTTTCCAAGGTTAATCCATGTTCAGTGTCCCATTCTTGTTTATGACTGGACTTTTTTTGGGGGGGGGATTGAACTCACGACCTCACCCTTGCCAGGCAGACACTTAGGCCACTGAGCTAAATCCCTAGCCTTCATTCCTGTTTATGAATGTTCCTGAATATTCCATTGTATGATGAAGTCGTCATTATTGATCTAATTTAATGCTTTGGGCTGTTGGGTTGTTTCAGTGTTACTATCAAAATGACTCCCACAAACAGTACATGTATGTATGCTCTTAGGCTAAGACTTACAGTACATGTGTCATATATGTTGCATGTACATCTGAGCTTATTTCCCTATACACTCAGGAGTAAGATTTGGGGGCAATGGAGGCCCATATCTTTACTATTCCTACCTGAGGTCTTGGAAGACTCACCGTAAGTTTCATCCTAAATACCTCCATGCCTGGCCTCTCATCCTTAGGTCTTCTATCCACTTGATTCCTATGAGTAGTGCTGGCAGTTGTCTACCAGCTCAGCATCACACATTTCTGTACCAGTATGCAATTTCCCAGCACCAGTTATTTGCTACACAAGGAAGCATCAGGAAGGCTGGTACCAAGGGCGGTAAAAGATTTTGCCAAAGCCAAGGAGTGTGGGAAAGTGAAGAGTTTATTGAAATAATGCCGGAGAGCAAGGGGCAAGTCCAAGAGAGACCCCAGGGGGGTCTGAGGCCAGGGCAGGGGCTTGGGGGTGGTCACAGCAAGCACCCCAGGCAGGCTTTCTTGGGGTCTGTATGCACTCTGTCTGTCTCTGTAGCCGTATTGTGTCAGTAAGAGACCATAAGAGCCACTACTCTGGTCCTAATGGAAAGCCCTTAACCTCAAATTAAGTTGGACTCCAAATGCATCCATTTGCCTACAAATGACTCAAGTTTACCCTCTTTATGGCACAGTAGTACTGCTCTCTGTCCAAAGGCCACATTTTCTTCATCTCTTCATCTATTGGCAGACCTAGGGCCCGCTTCCGAGACTTAGCTATTATAATTTGTGCTTCTATAAATACAAGTATGCGTGGATCACTGTAACACAATGTCTTTAATTCTTTCAGGAAGACGCCTAGACGTGGAACAGATGCACCTTGAGAACGCAATGTTAAGTGAGATCGGTCAGACACACAGGGTTAAGCATGGCGCGATTTCTCTTATACAAGGAAACCAAAATATAAATAAATCATAGAGAAAAATAACAGATGATGGGAAATGAGGCAACAGGGAAAGGAACCGAGAGACACAGGGAGTGGGGAGGGGCAGGAGAGAAAAGGGATGAAAAGGAGTTCAGACCTGTGATGTCCGTGTAGCAACTCTGATGAGGTGGGCCACTCTTTATGTGCTGCAAGCGTGTACCAATCAAATGAAAGAGAAAGAAAAATTGCGTGGTGGAAATTTGTGGTGATAACACTGCCCTATACCCCCCATGAAACTAGAGGTAATTAGCATCTTTAAAGAACACACTCTTACTCACGCACACGACATATTATATCTCTCATTTTGATCTTTATAGTTACCTTTTAATAAACTAAGTTTTTTCTCTCATGCAATTACATATCTTTCTAAAGATCTGTTTTTGGGTCTTGATGTCTTGTGCTTGATGGGCAAGAGATCTACTACCGATTTACATCCCAAACCCGGTTTTCAAGTGTTTGATTTTAAAAATCTCACAACAGTCACATAGAAATACAACTGATATTTACTTCAACAGTCCTGCTACATCCTACTGGCAGTTCCGTAAGTATAACTTGATTATTTGGTCTTCCAGTATTCACGATCATCTAGTGAACAAACTGTTCACATTGGTGGTATTCTCTAGTGCACAATGTTTTGTATGCCATTAAATTTCTTCTTTAACATTTTATTTCTTCTCCTTTTCGCATTTATTTTGCTGTTGTTCTTCTTACATCTAGAGATTACTGAACCATTAATGAATTCTCTGTTCTTTTTTCCCCTAATATATATGCTGGCGGCCCTGTGTTTCTTTCCAAGCCCTCTAGCAGATACACATAATAAATACATGCTGGGATTTCTTTAACATTTGGTTCAAAGTATTTTCTAATTTCCATTGTATTTCTTGTTTGAACTGTGGGTTCTTTGGAAGTGTTCCTTTAAAATTAAAGTGCACAGCTATAATATTCTAGCTATCATTTTGTCATGTTTTCTACTTAATTACACCGTGGTCAGAAAACCTTCTCTTCCCACCAAAACTGTGAATTGTTTTTGCAACTTGTTTCACAACAAGTCTCAATTCGAGGTTCATTTTTATAAATGCTACGCGCAGTGGCTACACTGAGGTATAATTTGTGTTGAGTACCCAGTGTGGGTTTCAAGCCTAGGAGTCAACATGTTTTGACAAACACCTACACTAGGTTCCTGTAAAGCTCTAGAAAATTCCAATCAGCCCAGAAATTTCCCTCCTACCCCTTCCTAGCAGGGTCTTGTAACTACCCCCCACCTCACCCCATTCCAGCCACTAGGCAACGCTGGTTTGTTTTTGCCCATTCTAGAATTTCATCCAAATGGAATTGTGTAGTGCGTAACAGTTTGGGTCTGGTTTCTTCCTCAGAGCATGAAGAGTCTGAACTGCAGAGTCCTTTGCTGCCAATAGTGACGATAGTTCACTTCTTTCCATGGCCGGGTGGCTTCTGCGCTGTGGATTTCATTTCCTTACTCAGTCACCCAAGGAGTGGACATTTAGTGTCTTGCAATCCGACTCTTATGACTAAAGTCACTATGAACATTATTAGGCAGGTTTGTGCTGCTTTTTTCATGGCGCTGACATAAATACACAGGGGTGAAATTGCTGAGCATGAGAAAGACATGTGCTTGTCTTTCTAAGATTCTGCCACACTTTTCCACAATCAGTGTACTATTTTCCATGCCCGCCAGCAATGTGTGAATGTTCTTGCTGCCCTGTGTATGAGGTGTGATCAAGATGTATGGTGGACGCTTACCCTTGAACATTTTTATTACAGTGCGAGACACAATGTCATTAATTGTCCTCCAAATAGTCCCCCTGGTTTCGCTCAGTTGTGCTGATGTAGCTGCCTCAGTGTGCCAAATTCTTCAAAACATGTACTTTCGTGATTCCTTTTGGCTTTGGGCAAGAGCCAGAAGATGCACTTTGGTGAATAATTTGAAAGAGGGTGACACGACATTTTTATTTGGCAGAAATTGCTGTACACATTGAGGCAATTGTAAAAAGACACCTATGAAAGAGGACTCCAGAACGGTTTCAGGAGGCAGCAAAGAAGAATGGGCTAAGTGTGCTCAAAGTAAGGGGGAGTACTCTGAAGAGGATTAGTGGCCATGTCTTGAGATTTTTAACTTAAACACCCCATATTTTTATCACAATGCTTTCCCAGTATTTGCTGCTGTTAGCCTTTCTATTTTCAGCCATCCTGGCCATTTTGTGTGTATGCTGAACCGAATCTATATTCTACAGGTACAGTTCCACAGATGCCCTCTATGGGCAGGTGATAAGCATTCCCAGGTCATCAGTATCCTTACTGATCTTTCCCTCTCCCTCTTTCCCTCTCTTTGGTGGTGGAGATGGAACACAGATCTCATGCATACAGGCGACTGGTCTACCACTGAGATATAGGGAAATCCTGAGTTCTTCGAAATACGCTTATCTTATTTGTTCTATTCTTTTCTACAGGCCACTGTAAAAATCACTGTTTATGAGTCAAGATTTGTTGAGTTTACTTTTAAATGTCTTACCTCTTTATATATTTGAGGATCTGTTAAAGGATATAGAGGGCTGGGGACATAGCTCAGGCACAGTGCCTGCCTGGCAAGTGCAAGGTCCTGAGTCCGATTGTTGGTACCAGTAAAAATAAATAAATAAATGATGCACAGGGGCTGCGGATGTATCTCAGCAGCATAGCGCCTACCTGCCAAGTGTGAGGTCATGAGTTCAATTCCCAGTACAAAAAATCAAAATAAAAATCTGACTATATCCTTACGCTCAGATTGACAAATAATAAGCTTATAAATATATTTTTGAGTGCCCATTCTTGTGGATGCATTCCTCATCAGGGAAGAATCCAATAGCAATTCCTACTATTCTTGGACCCTGCGTCTCCCCTCTCTCTGAGCCTGGGTCCCCCCTTTGCATTCATGACCCTGTCTTCATTCTCCACCTACTGCACCAGGGTCCTGAGGCGGCCAGAGGTTAAACATTCTTCAAGTTGATTCAACAAGACAAAAATGAAAATAGGGCCCCCAGAGCTGAGTAGTTCACCTCAGCACGCAAATCCCGTGACTTCAGAATTCCTGGCTCGACTTTTTAGAAACCGGATTACGTACAGAGCTGGTTTCTCATGAGCCCCCCTGGGGAAAACGTCCATTTCCTGGATGGGAAAACCAGGTCCTAGGAGAGAGAGCTGTTTGCCAGGAAACCTTGAATGGGAAGGAAAGCAAGGATGGCACTTTGAACAGAAGCTGTGATTTTTCTGACACTTTATTTCTGGATCTTGGGCAAGAGACAAAAGGGTAAAATCCCTGAAGACTGAGTAAATACTATGCCGCTAGGGGGCACACTGCACAGGAAAAGACTGTAGGATTGGACTCCTAGGTCTGAGGGAGGACACTGGTCTGGGCCCCTGGGGTCTGAGGGAGGAGGCTGGGCCTGGACCCCAGGACTGAGGGAGGAGGGATGGGGCCTGTTCCCCTGAGTCTGAGAGAGAAATGACCCGACGGGCTACCTCCAGGAGGCAGGAGGGATGGAACCCAGAGTTCTGAATTTCCCCGGTAGCGTCTGCACGGCGGTCAGTTTCATGGCCCGGTCCCCCTGGCTAGCTGGTGTGGATGGTTTGCTGGATCCAGTCAGTGAATTTGCAGAGGTTGGTGTAGACGCTGGGAGTACCGGGCTGGCCACACGGAATGTGTCCTAAAGACACGAGGCCCTGCAGGGATCTGTTGCAGACTAGGGGCCCGCCAGAGTCACCCTGTTTTCCAGAGAGACAGAGAAAGAGAGAGAGAGAGAGAGAATCAGAGTCCAAAATCACTGAGAGGTGGCAGATGGGGATCAGAGAACAACCAAAGAGGAAACCCTTAACACACTCATGGGAGACCCCAGGCCAGACCCTGACCTCTCTGGCCCTCCCCCCTCCCCCCTTACAGCCTCGACTTCCTTTGGGTTCATTCTTGGTCCATGCTGTGTCCTTTATCTCGGAGTGCCTTTATGTGAGGTGATCAAAAACCTGGAATTTGGCTATTGCATACCATCCAACAGAAGGGCACTACTAACATGTGACAGTGTGCCCTCATCCACCTTATTCCCTGAATCTGGCCCTGTGAGACTTCTGCCTCTTCCTCACAGGCAAAATGACCATGAAAGGTTGACGTTTTGAACCACTTCAGGCCACTGAGGCAGCCATGACAGTGAAACTAAAAACACTCAGGAAGGAGGACTCCAGAGCGGCTCCAGAAAGCGAAAGAACAGAGACAAGTGCCCTGCAAGCCGGGGGCCTTCTGAGGGGGATTGGAGCAGTGAGTGTTTTTCCCTGCTTCAGTTTGGCTCTTCACTCTGTTTTGACCACAGCTGGAATTTCTCCCAGGGACCTCGGTCTCTCTGTGTCTCTGTCCTTTATCTTTCCTCTGTCTCTCTGTCTCTGTGTCTGAGTGTCTGTCTGTCTGTCTGTCTCTCCCCCACCCGCCTCTGTTTCTCTCTTTCTTGGTCTGTATTCCCGGGTCTATCTGTCGGTTCTCTGTCTCTCTCTGCGCGGGTTCTCAGCGTGTGTCCCTGTCCTACCCGTCTGGGCCCCCACTCACGTGGCAGGAGTCCCTGCGGCTGGGTCCCCCGCCCGCACAGAACATGCTGTAGTGATACACGGAGTCGTAGACCTCGCTGCAGACCTCCTGGGGCGACACGGAGATGTTCACGCACTGCAGGCGCTTGGGCAGTCCGCCTGGGGACAGAGGGGTCAGCGCCTGCGGGGCGCGGGGCCCCAGGGAGG
>PVJX010044380.1:0-13219 GCA_004027295.1 Dolichotis patagonum
TAAAAGTCATAATAGGAAGTAAGGAGGCAGATTTTCCTTAAATTGGGAGGGAATTAAGAGATGTGGGAAAGAAGGAGGGGAGCGAACGTCACACAAGAAGGGTAAACATCATGTGCTACAAAATTTAGTATTAAAAAAGCTTTTATAGAGAGCTTTGCCTAGTTTATAATTGCATAGTTTATAATATTATAGGTTTTTATCATTGATTTCTTACCAATCTGAAAAGCTATTAAGATAGCAAAGGAAAACAAGTAAAGTTATGAGGATAATTTCAAAAACAATATTGAAAGGCTGAGCTGATTAGAAAAAATAAAATTTCCTTCACATTAAAATCTTTTATACTAAAATTGTATCATGTATTATTAGTAGTTTTGTAGGATACTAGCAGAGGATCAATGCACTTTAATTCAATAAAGCCTTTTAAAGTTTATTGTTAATATTAGATCTTCATATCAAAATGGGGGCAAACATGAGGAATACATGCAAAAAGCAAAAGCAAGTCTTTCCCTACCATGTATTTATGCCTTTGAAAATGTAAGCAAAGAATCTCATAATCTATTACTTATTGAATATACTTTCTGTGCTATACCACATAACCACCAAACCTACCGATGATTTCAGCATGAAAACAGGGGACCACTGCACAGATACTAACAGCTTCATCTTGAAGGCACTCTATATATTTCTGCCCTTTTGCTCAAATCCACTGGAGTCCACTTAAATTCCACATAGAAAGGGACAGATGCAACTTCCTCTTCATCTCCAACCGTGTTTTGAAGAAAAACCACACTGAGACATTTAACCAATCAGATTTCTTTAGAAAGGCATGAATGAATTTCCTGGTAGGAGCTATGACCATGAATAGCTAATAGGTCCACCTAATACTTAATACTTACTAGAAATGAAGCAAAATACTACTGATTTATTTCTATATCTCTTATATTAACAATAATTCTGCATGGCAAATTTTCCAAATGAGCAATTTGATGCAGGGAGGTCAACTAACTTGCCTATATTTGCCATAAATGAAATTTCTGGAATTTGAAATCCAATTTTTTCAATTCATACTCTAAGTAATTAATAAACCATGATAATTTACTTACAAATATATACAATGGTTAATGGACATTCTCTTCAAGTAGCTGATAGTCGAATAATAAAAATGAGCAAGTGGCATATAACTGAAGTTCAATGTGAAACAGGAGACAGACACAAAGACTGAAGTCTCATAGTTGAGTGGTTCCCTGAAATAGTAATTGATCAATGGGAAAACAGGCTTTTATATCAAAAGTTTAATATCGCTTATAACGTACGAGAGATCTGACATTTCAGAGACATCATTGGTAACTTTCTTTTGAGAACAACATTGGGAGGGACAGACAACATCATATGAGCTCTATCCTCACTGATCGAACCATGATGATGAGACTATGGGACTGTAATGATGCTAACTAACTGGGCAACACACACAGCAGGAGCTCTCCTGAGCTATCTTCTAAACAGGTCTCAGGGGACGTAGCTCAGTGACACAAGCGCCTGCCTGGAAAGCACAAGGCCTGCAGTTCAATTCCCAGAACTAAATAAAATTTAAAAAAATAAATAAAACTTAGGTCTCAATTAAACTCAATATAAAGTTTTCTGTCAATGAATTGTCTACCCTCGTAGGCTGTTATATTACCTGCCAAATTCTCTTTATTATAGCAGTGTCTTATCTAACAAAAAGTTATTTACAACTATGTGAAAACTCTTTTTATGTTCCAAATTGACACAGTTACTTAACAGTGCTTGATGATTACACTTAAAAGAAAATTATCAAAGAAGTTGGCAAGCCTAAATCTCAGAAATATCTCATTCTGGCAAAGCATAGCCCCTTCTGTTCCTAGGCTATATAACAGCTTCATTTGTTTATCATTAAAACAGAAAATTGCGGTGGTACATATCTTTAAAAATAACGACAAGTCTTTTTAAAGTCACATTGTTCTCTGGAGCAATCCACTGAGTCATTACAATATCACAACTGCGTGATATCTTATTAAAAAAGTCAACCTCTGTGAAGTACAAAAATTATAGATTTCATTTTAGAAAGATTGCAGTGCTGAAACCACATCATTGTATTCCTGAAAATTTGATGCCAAAGTCCACACAAACTAAATAAATTAGGGCCTGAGGAGTAAATAAATAAATAAATAAATAAACTTGGTTATGTTCAAGAAAAAAAACTCAGTCAAAACTGAAGTGTTTAATAAATCTTTCAGAAACTTAGAAAAAGATGAAAGAAACAGGTATATACATTTGAAACAATTTCATGTTCAAGTCAAAGGTGTGAGAATACTACCTGGAAAATATAAGAAAGAGCAGCTATGTCGAGACTAACAAGCGCACTTTAACTGTAACCGATTCAGTATCGCTAGATGAAATTTCCGGTTAAACTGTCGCCAAACAGCAGACCACCTAGCTTAAAAGGATCTTTGGAAAATACAAGACTTCTGCTGTCAGATGAAGCGAGCAATGTTCATTTGATTTGATTGCTCTGTACAAAGCCTATTCAGTGTGGTTTTCCACAGAATATTGTCCATCGTTTTGTTCATATTGTTTCAGACTTGCCTTTCTTTTAAAATTGTGTGAGGCCAAGACATTTTGTTGCTAACTCTGCTGAAAGATTTTTTGTCATCAATTCCTGAAAATCACGCAATAGAGAAAAGTTGTTAGGAAGGTCATTCAAAACTTCTGCAGGGATTGGTTTTCTTCTTCTGAATATGAAATAAGAAGTGCCTCTCCTCTCATTTTATTTAGCTATGCAGAGGCTATCTCTCCCCAGTGACCTGACACGGACCCCAGTCAACACCATCCATAATGAAAATCAATGGCACCAAGTCACTAAACAATTATTCCGTCTTCTTTAAAATGCACAAGTCTTCAAAAAACAAGGATTTACAGACTGATTAATTTGCCATTTGTCTAGGAGATTGCACTAGCTGCATTATTTAAGAAGTGCCTTGTCTTTGTGCCCTCAAAAGGTAAAATAAAATCCAAGATTTGAGAACCATCAGTACCTATGAAGGGCATTTAATGAAAGTAGAAAGAAGATAAAAATCATTTCCTGGTATGCAAAATTTTACATGTAAGATCATGAAGCGTTCCTGTGTTTCTACTTACATAAAGTAGAAAAAATAACATGTGGCTCAAAAAATGGCCATAGATTTGTGTAGTCAAAGAAATATTCATGGGAATATACATTTTCTAGGCTTATTTTCTGAGAGACTAATCTTTCTGCCTTTCCTTTTCCTGTGTCATGTCCTTTTTTTGGCAATTCATCCATATCTGTTTAGCTATCATATAATTATGACTACCTTTTTAAATTTATTTTTATCATAATTATACCACTCTTTAGTGCAAACTTCTACTCTCATCATTTTTACTCTAGAAAGCACAGAACAATTTGAGACCTTATGTTATGTGTATACTCTCCCTTCCCTTCTACTGATCTTATTTGAAGAAAATGATGAAATAATTTTCAATCATGAAATTATTAATTTCAATTTTAACTCCTAGGTACTTATTTGATTAGTTAGGTTATTTTTTTAGAAGAAAATGCTGGAAACTGTCCTTCATAAAATTTTATATTAATGAAATTATTTTATTAGTAATGCATTTATTACCATGGAAAAGGAAAATATTTCTCTGGAACTAGAAATATAGAGATAGGAGCTGGGAGACAGCAGAGCCCACACATTTCTCTTGCAATTTCCCAGGAAGATGGAAAAGACAGCCTGAGGAAGAAGATGGAGGGACGTAGAAATACACCGGTGTGATGGTGCCCATGAAAGGTAGAACTCAGGCAGCACACTGCGGATCACATCACAGATGAATTTAATGCAGCTCTCAGAAAAACATTCTTATATGGTTTGTTAGAGGGTCTGGGTATTACTTTGCATTATATAATCTGTTCATATTGGTTAGCATAACATTTTACTGTTTCCCCAGTCTGCCTTTCACTCATTGGGAAAAATTTATTTGTCAGTATATTTTTTCCTGGTCGATGATTAAGTTCAAAATAAATGGCATTCACACATACCCTGAGATGAACCAGATATTTTCTTCAATTCTGTTTTGGAGAAGTTTATGTGAAAGAATAAAATATCATATTCTGATAAGCTTGCTTCTTCCACTCATGACTCAAACAAGTGATGTTAAAGAAAATCAGCAGCCAAACTTTTAAGAGACTGAAGAGAGGAAACTTTAAAAACTAGAACTGCTGTGGACAATTTGACTTATTACTGACTGAGGGTTTTCTGAATGTACACTTGGAACCTTGCACCTTTGGGAACAGAATCGTTAACTTCTTTGACACTCACTTATCACAATATAAATATATATCACTCATATCAAGCCTAAAAATCCACTGTAAAAGGTAATATCAAGCAGGTATGATTGCCCTTAATTACAATATGAGCATACCACAGCTCCAAGAGCTTAGCAGATCAACTGAAAATTCCATGGCCCAGGGCGGAAAGTTCAGTTAAAATCCATGTCTAGTAACTACAGTGTTATTTACATTATCTTTTGCCACCTATCTCCTGATCTCAAAATATCAAGAAAAAGACAGTTCACATGTCTGGTTTATGTGCTGCTATTTATTCACCCAAGCATATTTAAGAAGAAATGTTTATTCAGCCAAATAAACCAAAGGTAGGAAAAAAACAACAGTCTCCTCTATGTAGGAGGTGTAAGAATGTGCTATCCTTAAAGGAGATTAACTCCCAACCTGCTATACATTATGAGTTTGAGTCTCAAGCTGCCAGACAATGGAGTCAATGAAAAACAAAGTGGAGAGAAGGAAGGTTTTATTAAGACAAAGCTCCTGAGAGGCAGGAGGCATCCTGACACTGAGGCTTTGATTAGAGTTTTTTTGCACAGCAAAAATCACATCACAGGTAAGTTGGGGTCAAGCTATCATTAACCTAGAAGCTTACATGTGCAGTCATTTAGCTGTATTGATCCAACAGTAAAAGAAGGCTACATAGCATGGAGGAGAACAAAGGCATTTCTAAAATGCGTAATAGTGAGCACCAGAGTGTTCAGGTCATCTACCTATATGCTTGTTGTGTTGTTTCTACGGATTTGGTACATCATTAGCCCTTTTTTGGACCAGATGATGCTACTTGCAGTATAGTTTTGACCTATTGTTCATCTCTGGGGAGGCTTATAAGGCTAGTCATGGATTTCAGATGGGGCCCTAGTTTCTTCCTATTAACTCAGGTCTTGACCACAGGCTTGGTTTGCCTTATTTCTGTTCTGACTGTCGTGGGTCCTGTCCTTTTCTAACTACCTATCAATATCTTCCTTGCTTAGCTACCCACAATACTATCATCTCAATATCACTATCCCTGTTTTCTAGTATATGTATATATATATATATATATATATATATCCAGAATGACCCTTCCCATATGGTTTGAGTTATAAATTTAGCAATGACATACCCTCATCTAAGATTAAGAAGACAATGGGGGAGGAGCATTATTCTCTGTGCACAGCAAAACAGCAGCATTGGCATCTACATTCTGTAAAGTCACAGCAGCTTTCCGGAAAGTTACCATCAATCACTCAATTTAGCTGCCACTGAATTTTCCTGGAGTCACTTGCAAAGTTACTGCATACTATGATAGTCTGGTGACTTTCAGTATTCAAAATAGTTTCTGTAAGTTGTCTTGGAAGATATCTTGTAAAGTTCTTGCATTTCTAACTGGCATATCACCAAGGGTTTTGCATTGCTTTTTGAGACTGAGATCTCTATCAAGACTTCCCTGTACTTTACTCACATAATACTTTCAAAGGTTCTAGCACTCTTCAATTTTGTCTGTTAAGACTCTTCTATAGAAGAAAATGGAATGAATTATACTGTAAGTCATTCTTAGGACCTAAGTCTACTTATTGTGGAAAATATTAACAGAAATGCTTATTTAATGCTAGTTTTGTGTGTGCATTCTTATAAAGACAATTTAATAAGTTTATTTGTGCAATTAAAAATTATCTGACCAAAAACAATGCTTTCCAAAATCAAAATCCCTGCTGTGAATGCTAAACTGATATGTTATTGTTAGAATTTTTACAAATGATAAGATGTGTATATAATTTAATATAAAATGAGGATAAGGATTAGTTCAATCTTTATCTATGAATCAAAGATGTAGCTTATTATCACAATAATTTATTACATTCTAATATTTTATATTGATGTATTGGGATGAATATAAGTGCTTTAATAAAAAAGTCCTTGTCTTATTAAATTTGTTTTGTATAAACTAATGTTTGGCCCTGTCATTGGTTTTACATATACTTCTGTAGCTGCAAGTGATTATTTTACTATAATGATTATTATTCAATCTCTTAGACTTATATCATGAGTCACTGTGATTAGAGAATAGAGTTCATTATTAAAGAGTGGTATTTTCAATGCCATTTATTTACTTAAATTTAGAAAAAGAAAGCAAGGTCTGTGTTAACATAGGTGTGATTATATATGTACATATACTTTAGGAAATGTAAACTGATGTGCATGACATAGAAAATTTTCTTTTCAATACTTCATCAAAGAAAGTCAATGAATAAAATTAAATATAATAAATTTCAAATGTAGTCTATGATGTGTATGAGGATTCCATATTCCATTGCATATTTTTAATCTTTGTAATAAAATCTATGATGCAAATATAAAAATGCAAATCTGTAAACATATTTTTTACATTTTACATTATAACATATATTCATTCTACAAAATGAAAAAATAATGAATCAGGAAATAAATTTGAGGATAAAATAATTGGATCTAAATTTATTAAGTATTATATATTAAAATAAACAAAAGAAATGAATAGCAATACACATTAAAAGAATTACCAACATACATACACACACACATATAACAGGTTTTTGTTTACATAAAACTTGTCAGGACACATGTAAATTTATCTTTTCTCTTTGTTTCAAGATTTTCTAAAATGCATTCTGTTTTAGTAATGAAACTAGCAAATGATTTGCAGTATTTCTTTTTAAATACCTTGGAAACTCTTAATTCATTCTTATAATAAAGCTGGTAAGTAGGCATTATTTGCTCTATTGCACAAAACTGGAGACTGAAGCTCAAAGAAATGAATAGCATGGGCCCACTTTATGCCAAAAAAGTAAGAAATAGGCTTTGGAAACATGGCTGTGTGGCTTCAAAGATTTTTCTTCCCTTGTTCTATTGCATTTGCTTTTCTTAATGACATGAAATGTGATTTACAAGGTCATTGTTAGATACATAAACATTTACTGTAAAAGACTTTCTGGTCTCATGACTCCCTGTACATATATCCTGTAAATAAAATGGGAAATGTATACATGAAAAAAATTTTTAGTCCTACATTTTTTTTACAGTATGATTATATAATTTGATGCTTCCTTGTTTTTAATGAAGAGAGTTTTATAGTATATCTCAGATGTAAAATTTACCTGTGCTGCAATGAAGTTAGTTCTTCTGGCAACATGCATGCTGAGTTAGCAAAAAGAGACAACAGCGTATGAAACATTACTGGCAAATATGAATACAAAACTCCACTTAGAGGCATTGTGGAACAGATAAAGCTATCCTGCATAAGATCTAGCAATATTTGTGTGTAATGTAAATTCTAATGTCAGTTATAGAAGTCAATGTTATTTCAAGTTTCTAAAAGCATTTCAGTATTTGTAAAATAAATATTGTGTTTAAAGCTTTGAAAAATTTCTTAGATATCCAAGGTTCTGTGCATTTAATAACATGACCAACTAGTGGACACTAGCCCCTTGTTCACTTCAATCAAAGAACTAATCTGATACTTCTTTTTATATTATAAATTAATATATTTTTATATTGTAAATTAGGTATTAAAATAACTAGCGTACTAGCCTCCAAGATTTTCTCAGCTGTCAAATTTTGTGAAATGTTGACTATACTTATGGTCAAAAAATATTACTAGAAATATCTTGAATAACAATGTACCTGCAATAATATGTCAATAAGAACATATATAACTTATGTTACCATGCAGTGAGTAACTACTGGGTGCCATACTTTTTATACATGTTGAATCTTGTGTCCAACCTCAAATGTAAGGGTCTTTATTTGGATTTTCAGGACAAGAATGAGGAGGTTTGGAGAAATTTCTTGCTTTGCCCAGGGTCAAGTGGCTCCATATTGGTGGAACTATAGCAGAGCTGTGTATTTCCCAACATGTTTCACTCTCTCTCACATTTTGCCCAAAAGAAAGCAGGTAATTAATCTAGAAGAAAGATTAATTCCAGAGATGCAAAATTAATTTCCAAAAATGGAAAAATGCTTTCCTGAAATGCAGCAATGGCATTAAGTCAAGTGTGACATGGAAAACTGCACATGCCACATAACTGCACCAAGTTGCCCATGTCGTCCTGGTTCTTCAGTCCAGTGAAAGGCCCCACAAGTCCAGGACGAGAGACCTAAGGTCCCTTGGGGTTTTTAGACCCCATCTGTAAACCCCGCTCATTCCTTTATGTGACTAAGGTTAAATGTGATCATGACATTTTATTAGAAAAGAAATCATTTTGTTACTTATCAACAATTCTTTAAAGAAGAGATTTTTTGAAGGTTTACCTATTACTAAATACACAATAATTTTACAAAGTTTATGTTGAATTCATTTCCATTTAATTTTATTATTGGTCAACAATTTACTATTTTATGAAATATTATTTAGAAGAGATTTTTAACAAGAAATTTCATTTATGAGTCATCAAAACTTGATGGCTTTTTTGGTAGAGTTTTTAATGATACAGCTTTCTACTTCATAATTTTACAGCACATTACTACTTTAGCATCATCACTATCATCCAATTAGTGGCGCTGTGCTATTAGTAACTAAACCAGCTTCCTATAATTTTGGCTGTGAAAGTACAAAATCTCAGTTTATGATCCAATAGTGGTTAGAATTGGAATTTCCACATAGTTATGTTATCATTGATTGTAATCTGTTTTCTCATTTTAACAGTATTATCTTTCTTTTAATTGCCTTATTCTTTACCTGTTTCATGTTTTTGCATCTCAGATAATGTTTTAGTTACCTTTCTCATCTCCGACAAAATGCCCAACACTTAAATTTAAATGAGGAAAATTCTGTTTTGGTAGACAGTTTGTACAGATTTTAATCAGTAGTTGACTGGCTCCAAGGCAGGGTGTCAAGACAGAGACTCTTCATGCCATGACAGGAGAAAGCTATGCCAGCAAGTGTCAGACTGCCTTAATTCTGTCCCCTTATATTCCTTTCAGGAATATAATTGGTGACACCCATACCTAGTGTGTGTTTCTACTATCCACACCCTTAATGCCAGTATCACACTTTTAATCCACAGTCATACACCTTAATGCAATTACCTTCAGAATTTCTCATCTATGACCACATGAGGAGGCTCGATTCTAAAGACTAGCCATAACAGAAATCCAGTGCAGTTCTTTGATTTTGAATAAGGATAGGTCTACCTAATAAATAGCAATAAGCTTGAAGATAAATGGTGAATTTCTGTTGATTTATCTATATTTCTTCTGTGCATCCTCTTGTGTCAAAACTGGAAGGTGCAGAGTATATGCAATTAAGCATTAAATGGAAGAAAAAGAGCACCCTTGACTGAATGACTGCCACCTGAAAATCTTAAAGAGGAACTTGACTCCGGTCGTTATGAAGAAGTCCAGATTTTCTAGATAGATGGTTACTCAGAATAGAAATACTTTAAAGTTTTGCATGAATCAAATAAATAGCATTCAAATACTCAAAATCTGATTTTTTTATCATGTGGTATTTATACATTAACATCCTGGTGTTAAAAATAAACTTGTAACTATTTTTAGAAACGTCCCTGATTGCTGTAAGTTTATTTTAGTTCCAATGATAAGCTGGCAGAGCCAAAAATATTCTGTTTATCCAACAGGATGAGTGTCAGACTGTTTCTTTCAGCACTTGGTGCCCGTGTCCTCTGCTGGATCATATGCATGAACAGATGCTCCAGTTCCATCCAGATGGAAGCCACCTGACATCCTGAGTCTTACATCACTGCTACTGACATCTTTTAAATGTAGACCTGGAACTCTATGCCCAAACAGGATTGTTACCAAAATTAATAAGCACACTGTGTGATAAGTTTAATAAATAATTTTACTTTGTGTGAGAACAGAGGCTATTTCTGTATCATGAAAATATCGCAGACCTTACAAATGTTTATATGATACACAAATGATATATAAAGTGACACAAACATTAAACTTTCTAAATGAAATTTTTAGAACATATAGACACCATCCAACATCTAGCACAAAAAATTACACTATAGTAAAAACTGCTTGTTGCTTCAGGTAAATTACATTTAGGTTTCCCTAAAAAGTCAAATTACTGACAAGATGTTTCTGGTATATTTCTATACAAAACTATCCTTTGTTTTGTGCTAGTTAAAAATATAATCAAGCCTTTAGCATAGATAAATCATATGAATTGAAACTGTGTATGACATGTCTTAATTGGTACATGATTTATAAATTTACAGTAGTTATTGAATGTAATACACTGCATCATCTCATACTATTAAATGACTTTAAAGAAAAATACAACCTGTTCATATGACTTCCTTAGATTTAGGTAGTATTTCTTCTTAATTAGACTATTAATCATGTGGGAAGGTTGTTATTTTATGATGTTTGACATTTTAGTGCATTGTGGATTCAGGAAGGGATGTCAAACAGAGTTTGATGTCAAACAACTTGACTTCAAGCCTAACTTTGATAGACAAACCAACTTTTATGGTTTAGATACAATTTTAATGTGCTCCCCAAAGTCTCATGTATTGGAAAGGAAGTCCCTAGTGTGACCAGGCTGAGAAGTAGTGTCTTGGGCTGCATGAGCCTGCTAAAAGGATGTGGATGGGGATATGAATTTGGGGTTGATTGGATTATTAATCCATTTTTGTTGCTATAACAAAATTCCTGAGATATGTTAATGTTACAAAATAAAGACTGTTTTTGATCTCATAGTTTTGCATGAAAGTCCAAGATTATGCAAGTAAGGGCCTCATAATGAATAGGGTCACAGTTCCATATACATGTATTCTTTAAAAAGGGATATCTCAAAACAGGAAGCAAGAGATTGATTCAGGGGTGAAGCCTCCTCTCATAGCAGCTGACTCTTGGGAGAGCTGAGAGATCCCACAGAGCTACCCTAATCCTTGAAGAGTAGCTCCTCAGTACCCTAATGACCTTCCACTAGGCTCCATGTGTCAAAGGATACACCCTCACCCTACACTAATCACTTCAGGGCCAGCCACCAGGCAACCAAAGAATAGTGCCATAGGCCATATCCCACTGAGACGTTTTTATATAATGTAGCTCTAGATTGTTCATCCTGCTTACTTCTCTGGCCCGTTCCTTCCCACAGATGCATGCTCCATCATGGTTTCCCTTCCTTCTTTTGCCTTTGAAGTGAGCCTGCTGTTGCCCCACGTGACATCGAGTACTATACCATGAGCCTTCCTCTTAAAAAATAAACTGCATAGTAAACTAACTTTCTAACAGTGATCATCTTCTTATTGGTTGTCTTTCTATAATTAATTAAAACAAAATCTCAGAACATTTAAAAATACTGTAATAAGACCCGATTTCTTTCAATAGACTCCAAGTCTATCTCACTTCCAAGAACTGTAAATTTTAAAAAACTCTCATGAAGGTTTGTAAAATAGTAAAATGCTTAGATTCTACCTATTTGTTCAATAAAATTAAACACTTAGATAATATTTTAATTGTGTAAATTATACATGTTTCCTTTTTAGAAAACTACTGCATTTCTGCATGAAGGAGAGCTCTTAATTCACAAATTTTCCAGCACAAAGTGTCTCTCCAAATGTACATTGTTTGCCCAAGCAAAATCTTTAACAGAAAATGTAAATGAACACTATTACACAAAAATATAAACATAGTGATAGTTCATGTTACCCTAATTCTGCTATCTACTGACAAATTCTTCAACATCTCTCCAAAGAAAAGTTTAAAACCTAGATTTAAAAATAACAAAATATTGATCAGGAGGAAGTCTCCCAGAAAGGAGCATCGCGGCCTGTCTCTTTGGGACCTGAGCCTCTCGGACCTGTAGAGTGGCCTGGGCTGTTTGGATCGAAAGTCTGCGCAGACCTGCATCTCGGCGCGACTGTTTGGGACTGGTAGGCCTGCCCTTCATCCGCAGGGAACTGCCTGGAGACCGGCATCTGGGCCAGGTCTGTTTGGGCCCATAACCCCGCCGTTCACCCCCAGGAAGTCTCCCAGAAAGCAGCAGCTCGGCCTGTCTCTATGGGACCCGAGCCTCTCAGACCTGCAGAGTGGCCTGGGCTGTTTGGATTGGGAATATTGTGGAGACTGGCATCTTGGCCAGGTCTGTTTGGGACCGGGAATTTTCAGAAACCAACATTTGGCCTGACTCTTTGGGACCTGTAGGTCCTTCACTTGGAGGGAACCTCCTGGAGACCTGCCTGGGACAAAGCACGGTGTCCTGGCCTGCCTGAGATTGCACAGGCTCCAGGGTGGCCACACCCAGCATTCGCCCTACAAAGTAGGGAGCCAGGAGCCCACAGAGGGGAGTCAGGACCCTGTGAGGAAGCCAAGAGCCTGTGGGGGAGCCACTGCACACCCAGGAACTGAGGGTGTAAGAGGTAATTCGCCACACATGCAGAGAAAGTTTTGGAACACCGCTCAAAGTAAGTAAATATAGAAAAATGACAAAAGGAAAGACCAAAAGGCAGGCTCAAAGCCCTAGCCCTCCCCAAGAAAGCTTAGAAGCCATGTACATAAAAGAAAAAAGAAGCCATACACCTGAAATGTCAGAAATTATATCAAATGAAATAAATATGCAAATAGGGAAAGCTATGGAGAAATTCAAACCAGAAATACTTGCCCAGGTAAAAGAAGAATTGATAAAAACAGTGAAAGAAATAGTGAACGCATCTAGTGAAAACACAGCTAAAAAATTAGAGGAACAAAACAAACAGATAGAATCCCTGAAAGAACAATATAAGAAACAAACAGAATGCATAAAGCAGATTCAAAGAGATATACAGGAAATCAAAAATTCTATTGAAAGCTGTAAAAACCGCCTCAATGAAAGTGAAGATAGAATTTCAGACCTCAAAGATAAGATTG